>JACEFZ010026933.1:0-95000 GCA_014155875.1 Cepaea nemoralis | reverse complement strand
CCCCCCCCGATTCAGACAGCACTACAAAGGAAATGATATCTTCCTTAGAAGAATATGGAATAGATAAAGTCACCAGACTGCTGAATACAATATTTGATACTGGAAATATACCTTATGGATTATGTAACTCTGTATTTATTGCAATCCCAAAGTAATCAGGAGCCTTGGAATGTGATCAAAATCGAACAATTAGTATTAAGAGTCACCTCAAGAAGATTTTGCTAAGAATTATCATGCAAAGAGATTGGAAGAAAATACAACCTGAAATAGAAGTAAAACAATGTGGGTTTGTAGAAGGCAAGGGTACAGTAAATGTTGTGTATATACTGAGAACAGTAATTGAACGTTCGATAGAAGAACACAAAGATCTACACCTTTGCTTTATTGACTAAACAAATACTTTCGATAAAGTGAGACATGTTGATATGATAATGATGCTTGACGATCTACAAATTCATGGAAAAGACCTTAGACTTGCAAAAAAAACATTTATTGGAAACAAGCTGCCATAAGAATTGATAATGAAGTAGTACAATATCAGCCTATTAAGAGAGGTGTGAGACAGGGATGTGTAATGTCTCCAGATCTGTTTTCCCTGTACAGTGAAAATATTTTCAGAAATATAGAAGATATGGAAGGAATCAACATTGGGGAACGATATATCAATAACATTAGATATGCATATTATACATTTTTGATTGCAGACAATGAACAGGACCTGCAATATTTAGTAGATGCGGTTGTTACACACAGTGAACAACTAGGGTTAGAATTGAATTGTAAGAAAACACAGATTAGGTCGTCACTATGAAGCCGGAAATACCACAATGTAATATACACGTAAATGAGCATATTCTTAAACAAGTGAATCGGTACAATTATCTCGAAACAGTCATAACATCTGATGGGAGATGCCTTGAAGAGATTAGAACAAGAATTGCCATTGCGAAGGTAGCCTTTTGCAAGATGAAAAACATACTGACCAATAAAAAGATATCAATTGAAACAAGAAAACGACCATTGAAGTGCTACATAGAACCTATACTTTTGTATGGGTGTGAAGCGTGGACAATGAGCAGACACGCTGAAAAGCATCTGATGGCTGTGAAAATGTGGTTTCTCAGGAAAATGCAAAGAATACCATGGACAGACAGAAAAACCAATGAACAAGTCCTTCAAGAAACAAATGAAGATCGTAAACTGATTAGAGACATTAGATGTAGACAGTCAACATTTTCTGGACATGTTACGAGAAGAAATGAATTGGAAAACTTGGTGACAACTGGCAAGATCTAAGGGAAGAGACCAAGAGGAAGACCGAGAAGTAAATACCTGGATGGCTTGGCCACATGGCATGGTCGAGACAGGAACACGGAAGCTGATCCACGACTCTGGTGATCGAGTGAGATGGCAAAACATGACTGCCCACGCTTACCGGCATGGCACATGATGGATGGATGGACTTCTACCAATAAAATTAATTGCATGAACTTTACATAACGTTGCAATCAACCACATAGTTTGTGGTTGTGTTTGGTTTACTGAACAATTTTAGTTTAGTAGCTTGCCTTGCTTTCTGAACAGCCGAAGCTTCATACTATGAAAATCGATACCAATAAAACGTTATTTACATGCCCTTTAAGGACGTTGCAGTCTGCCCGAGTATTGTTTTTGTGATCTACTCAGCAAGTTTACATTCAGTAGCTTGCCAATGTTTTCTAAACAACCGACGTTGACACCATTATTAAAAATCACCAGAAGGCGTTCTGCTACTAAATAGCACGCAACTGAGTTCAAAGGTTGTATTTTTTTTTCCGCGTTTCCATCCTGTTTCAGGATATTGCGGTCAACACCAGCATCTTTCAGCTGTATGTTGATTCCTAGGCTAGATTACGCTCATCAGCACGCCACGACTTTCTGAGCGACCAGCTCCATACTCTCTTAAGTCACTGGTGCGACTCGAACCGCTTCCAATTCTCGTGCACTCACGTCAACCACGAGAGTATTCGGAGTTACGGAGAAAGCTGCTAACACCTCGGCCAGAGAGCCGTCAAAGGTTGTATGAGATGTGCAAATCTCGTTCACTACCGTTTCACCACAGACGCTGGCTAATAAAAATAATTTTTACATATTTATAGGGTCACGGCATGATTATGCCGGGTATTTATATGGGTACGGCATGATTATGGCGGGTATTTATAGGGTCACGACATGATTGTGGCGGGTATTTATAGGGTCACGACATGATTGTGGCGGGTATTTATAGGGTCACGACATGATTATGGCGGGTATTTATAGGGTCACGACATGATTGTGGCGGGTATTTATAGGGTCACGACATGATTGTGGCGGGTATTTATAGGGTCACGACATGATTGTGGCGGGTATTTATAGGGTCACTACATGATTGTGGCGGGTATTTATATGGTTACAGCATGATTGTGGCGGGTATTTATATGGTTACGGCATGATTATGGCGGGTATTTATATGGTTACGACACGATTGTGGCGGGTATTTATATGGTTACGGCATGATTATGGCGGGTAGTTATATGGTTACGACACGACTGTGGCGGGTATTTATAGGGTCACGACATGATTGTGGCGGGTAGTTATAGGGTCACGGCATGATTATGGCGAGTGTTTATATGATCAAGGCATAATTATGGCGGTTATTTATAGGGCCACGGCATAATAATGGCTGTTATTTATAGGGTCACTGTATGATTATGGCGGATATGTATATGATCACGGCATGATTATGGCGGGTATTTATATGATCACGACATAATTATGGCGGGTATTTATATTGTCACGGTATGATTAAGGCGGGTATTTATAGGGTCAGGCATGATTAAGGCGGGTATTTATAAGGTCAGGCATGATTAAGGCGGGTATTTATAGGGTCAGGCATGATTATGGCGGGTTTTTATATGATCTCGGCATGATTATGGTGAGTATTTCCACTGTCCACCCCACTCAAGCCGGTCATGTGGCTCCCGGGCAGTGAACGCTTTTCACAATTCCGCGACACATCCAGTCGATGGCTTGAAATCCGCTGCCGACAAACTGCCTTGCGTTGATTTCGATGGTAGGGGCGTTGGTCTTTCAGAAAGCAATGGCACACTACTGAGCATTATCATTGCCTGGTAAATCACATACAGCTAAACCAAATATATAGGGTAGACTACCACATTCTGTAAAGGACATGCAACTAACTTTAACTTTTAACCTTTAACCTCACCCAAACCTCATTTCACCACAGAAACCTACGGTACATATTTTTACCAGGAATGACAAACCTCAGATTCGACATGGGTTATCGAGAAAACAGGGTCCGTTCCTTCCCCGCCCTATCTTCTTCAACTGTGGACTGGATCCTGGCCCCTCATCCCCTGTTTGTGATGCCGACTCACGCTGCAGACACTCGACTGTTATATCTGCCTGTAAACATCAATAAATGTAACCTGGTTGTGCCAGTTTTCTCTCTCGTGTCACATTTAACATTTATTTTCACTTGGCTCCCAGATATGTCACGTTTTCTTGCCAGTTGCACGAAAATCTGGCTCATACATTTCTGCTACCAGGTTGTCTGAACACTGGCCTTGGCATTGCTTTGCCCTTAACAGGAGATCGCAATCAACACCAGCAATTATTATTGTCTGTGATTTACTCGGACTACGCAAGTTTACGTTCAGTAGTTTTCCATTGTTTTCAGAACGACCGACGCTCATACTATTGCTAAAAACTAACACAGGTCAGTCTGCTTCTACATCGCTTGCAGATGATTTCGAACGCAGTATCCGGGATTGAGATCCGGGTTCGCTACCACTTCCATTACATGACTTGGTCACTTAGGACAGTGGTTCTCAACCTTTTTTGGCCCATACCATATGTTTAGAACATCATTTCCCCCCCCCCCCTTTCGAATTTCCTCCCTATAAATCCCCCCACACCCTTAAACAGTATATATATAAAAATGGAAGCTAAATTTAATAACACATACTAGAACAAGTCTAGACATCTACATAAAACGTGATTTGCAGGTCTACTTATGTTATAAAACGAATTTCATTAGGGCGAGAAGTAAAGAACCGTATAATTTAGAGGGAAAAACAATATCAAATAACTCGTTCTTGTATTAATGCGATCTTGAAATAATCTTAATCCCCCCTAACCCTGTGGGGGAGAATTTCCCCACCGGTTGAGAACCACTGACATAGGAGATACTGACACAGTTTTTCACAGTTCCCCAACGTAAAGAGTCGGGGGATAGAAATCAGCCGCAGGCGATCTGGCCGAAGATCGCTTTGTGCTGTTTTTAACAAAGGTATGGGCGTCGAACATTCAGAAAGCAACGGCATACTAAGTTACAGTAGGGGCTTGGGCTGGGCGAAGCCGGGCGGGTCATCAAGTAGCCAATAAATGCTGATCCCATGTTGTGAGCACTGGTCAAGGCTGGTCTCATGTTGTGGGGACTGGTCAAGTCTGGTCCCATGTTGTGAGGGCTGGTCAAGGCTGGTTCCATGTTGTGGAGACTGGACAAGGCTGGTCCCATGTTGTGAGGACTGGTCAAGGCTGGTCCCATGTTGTGAGGACTGGTCAAGGCTGGTCCCATGTTGTGAGGACTGGTCAAGGCTGGTCCCATGTTGTGGGGACTGGTCAAAGCTGGTCCCATGTTGTGGAGACTGGTCAAGGCTCGTCTCATGTTGTGAGGACTGGTCAAGGCTACTCCTATGTTTTTACGACTGGTCAAGACTGGTCCCATGTTGTGGGGATTGGTCAAGGCTGGTCCCATGTTGTGGGGACTCGTCAAGGCTGGTCCCATGTTGTGAGGTCTGGTCAAGGCTGGTACCATGTTGTGAGGACTGGTCAAGGCTGGTCCCATTTTGTGAGGACTGGTCCCATGTTGTGAGGACTGGTAAAGGCTGGTCCCATGTTGTGGGGACTGGTTAAGGTTGGTCTCATGTTGTGGGGACTGGTCAAGGCTGGTCCCATGTTGTGAGGACTGGTCAAAGCTGGTCCCATGTTGTGAGGACTGGTCCCATGTTGTGAGTACTGGTCAAGGCTGGTCCCATGTTGTGGGGACTTGTCAAGGCTGGTCCCATGTTGTGAGGACTGGTCAAGGCTGGTCTCATGTTGTGGGGACTGGTCAAGACTGGTCTCATGTTGTGGGGACTGGTCAAGGCTGGTCCCATGTCGTGAGGACTGGTCAAGGCTGGTCTCATGTTGTGGGGACTGGTCAAGGCTGGTCTCATGTTGTGGGGACTGGTCAAGGCTGGTCTCATGTTGTGGGGACTGGTCAAGGCTGGTCTCATGTTGTGGGGACTGGTCAAGGCTGGTCTCATGTTGTGGGGACTGGTCAAGGCTGGTCTCATGTTGTGGGGACTGGTCAAGGCTGGTCCCTGTTAAACATGTGGGACTAGCGCTGTTTACCGAACACGCCTCATTGAGTGGAACAGTGTCCACATAGACAATACCACTCATTGAGTGGAACAGTGTCCACATAGACAATACACCTACCTCATTGAGTGGAACAGGCTCCACATAGACAATACGACTCATTTGGGTGGAACAGTGTCCACATAGACAATACCACTCATTGAGTGGAACAGTGTCCACATAGACAATACCACTCATTGGGTGGAACAGTGTCCACATAGACAATACACCTACCTCATTGAGTGGAACAGGCTCCACATAGACAATACGACTCATTTGGGTGGAACAGTGTCCACACAGATAATACACCTACTTCATTGAGTGGAACAGTGTCCACATAGACAATACGCCTCATTTGGGTGGAACAGTGTCCACATAGATAATACACCTACCTCATTGAGTGGAACAGTGTCCACATAGATAATACACCTACCTCATTGAGTGGAACAGTGTCCACATAGATAATACGCCTCATTTGGGTGGAACAGTGTCCACATAGATAATACGCCTACCTCATTGAGTGGAACAGTGTCCACATAGATAATACACCTACCTCATTGAGTGGAACAGTGTCCACATAGATAATACGCCTCATTTGGGTGGAACAGTGTCCACATAGATATACGCCTACCTCATTGAGTGGAACAGTGTCCACATAGATAATACACCTACCTCATTGAGTGGAACAGTGTCCACATAGACAATACGCCTCATTGGGTGGAACAGTGTCCACATAGATAATACACCTACCTCATTGAGTGGAACAGGCTCCACATAGACAATACGACTCATTGAGTGGAACAGGGTCCACATAGACAATACCACTCATTGAGTGGAACAGGGTACACATAGACAACACGCCACATTGAGTAGACCAGTGTCCACATAGACAATACGCCTCATTGAGTGGAACAGTGTCCACATAGACAATACGCCTCATTGGGTGGAACAGTGTCCACATAGACAATACGCCTCATTGGGTGGAACAGTGTCCACATAGACAATACGCCTCATTGAGTAGAACAGGATCCACATAGACAATACCACTCATTGGGTGGAACAGGATCCACATAGACAATACCACTCATTGGGTGGAACAGTGTCCACATAGACAATACGCCTCATTGAGTGATGCAGTGTCCACATAGACAATACGTCTCATTGAGTGGTGCAGTGTCCACATAGACAATACGCCTCATTGGGTGGAACAGTGTCCACATAGACAATACGCCTCATTGAGTGGAACAGGGTACACATAGACAATACGCCTCATTGAGTGGTACAGTGTCCACATAGACAATACGCCTCATTTGGGTGGAACAGTGTCCACATAGATAATACGCCTACCTCATTGAGTGGAACAGTGTCCACATAGATAATACACCTACCTCATTGAGTGGAACAGTGTCCACATAGATAATACGCCTCATTTGGGTGGAACAGTGTCCACATAGATAATACGCCTACCTCATTGAGTGGAACAGTGTCCACATAGATAATACACCTACCTCATTGAGTGGAACAGTGTCCACATAGACAATACGCCTCATTGGGTGGAACAGTGTCCACATAGATAATACACCTACCTCATTGAGTGGAACAGGCTCCCCATAGACAATACGACTCATTGAGTGGAACAGTGTCCACATAGATAATACACCTACCTCATTGAGTGGAACAGTGTCCACATAGATAATACCACTCATTGAGTGGAACAGTGTCCACATAGACAATACACCTACCTCATTGAGTGGAACAGGCTCCACATAGACAATACGACTCATTTGGGTGGAACAGTGTCCACATAGACAATACCACTCATTGAGTGGAACAGTGTCCACATAGACAATACCACTCATTGGGTGGAACAGTGTCCACATAGACAATACACCTACCTCATTGAGTGGAACAGGGTCCACATAGACAATACCACTCATTGAGTGGAACAGGGTACACATAGACAACACGCCACATTGAGTAGACCAGTGTCCACATAGACAATACGCCTCATTGAGTGGAACAGTGTCCACATAGACAATACGCCTCATTGGGTGGAACAGTGTCCACATAGACAATACGCCTCATTGGGTGGAACAGTGTCCACATAGACAATACGCCTCATTGAGTAGAACAGGATCCACATAGACAATACCACTCATTGGGTGGAACAGGATCCACATAGACAATACCACTCATTGGGTGGAACAGTGTCCACATAGACAATACGCCTCATTGAGTGGAACAGTGTCCACATAGACAATACGCCTCATTGAGTGATGCAGTGTCCACATAGACAATACGTCTCATTGAGTGGTGCAGTGTCCACATAGACAATACGCCTCATTGGGTGGAACAGTGTCCACATAGACAATACGCCTTATTGAGTGGAACAGGGTACACATAGACAATACGCCTCATTGAGTGGTGCAGTGTCCACATAGACAATACGCCTCATTGAGTGGAACAGGGTACACATAGACAATACGCCTCATTGAGTGGGACAGGGTACACATAGACAATATGCCTCATTGAGTGATACAGTGTCCACATAGACAATACGTCTCATTGAGTGGAACAGTGTACACATAGACAATACGCCTGAAGAAAATGGCGGTTACTTTACCGTTTACTTTCTTCTTCTGCGATCAACTTTTGCTAAGCGTATATTCCAGCATGGGTCACATACGGAGTGATGCCTAGAATCCACTGTAGTGCCTAGATGTCCGCTTTTAAGTCCCGTGCCTCTAATGCCAACATCTCCCCCAACCTCGTCGCTTGGAGTTTCTTTTCTGGATTTCTCCTCCCGTAAGCAGATTGCCCTCCCAGACTTCTGGACTATTACCGTCTACCTTTGTTGTCGGACTTGGTTGTCCTAGCCTCTGTTCTTACCAGAACTTCCACCAGGCAGTGTGGGGTTGACACTCGGTGTGTCCTTCACGTAGATGGGTTTCCTTCCAGGGTTTATGAGCTCCATCAGTCCACGTTGGCTGCTCTCTTGTTTCATCCTAACCGTATAGCCATTACGATGTGGCTATACAGAAAATGTCGTATTTTATGTAAACAAAAATTATCAAATACAGAGGTTCTAGAAAAACTTGGAATGAAATGAGAGTTGATGAAAGAAATGAAAAAGAGGCAGGTTAAATATTTCGGACACGTTAAAAGGCATAACGCTTTTACTTTAACATACTGTAAGGTAAGGTTGAAGGTAAGCGAGCACAAGGTGGACAACGATACGAGTGGTTAGATAACATCAAGAGATGGACGAACATCAGCCTGACAGAATGTACAACAAGGCGAAAGACAGACAGTGTTGGAGATCCATTGCAACAAAACCTTCATTGTGGGGATGGCACCTGATTTATTTATATCTAACAAGCCCCGTGAAAGGCGTCCTTTACTTTTGCTTACTTTAGGGCTCATGTATCCACTACTGTAAATTATTGTTCCATTTTTCAGAAAAAGGTAAAGAATCAAGTGTCACACAGCTGGCCTACGTATGTAGAATAGGAATTAAATCATGTGTATATTTCCGTTTGGAAGATGTATCTAATTATTTTACTCTATGTTGTGTGACGTCTGCAGTATGTAACTGACGAGATGCAGTGAAATATGCCAGGCAAGAAATCGTACAATCAATAATTTGTGTCTTCGTTATTCAAAATAATAATAATGATTTTCTGGGTTCATGTAAAAGTTTCAAGGGGCAGATAAGTTAAGGAAACAAAATATTTTACCAATATAGTTATGAAACCGATACTTGTGTTTTTTGCGCATTGAGTTAACGAAGTCTGGCTTAATGGACGTATGGGGATGTTACTTTTTTGTTTACAGATCTTTAGTAACTGCACAAGCATCAACAATGGGCAGGCAGTCCCAGGGATGTGTGACCTCGATTGCCATTTCTTTATCCCGTATTTGATTATTTACGGTGTGGGCTTTTTTCTGGGGACCTTGTCCATCATACCCGGAGTTATGCTGGGTGTGAGGTAAGTAATCTATGAGCTGACGTAAGCAGTTCGCGTGGAGGAATTGAAGGGTGTGCGTTGACGACAGCAGTTCGTGTGATGACGTACGCAGGTTGTGTGTACTGTTCTATGTTTAGTATATACACAGAGAGTATTTTTAATGACTATGAGGTGTATGAAAATTTTGCCGGTCCAATTTTGTATTTACCTATTATGCTGCATGAACTTTACTGAGGGTGAATACAAAACTTGGACCACAATATTTTCAAACTCTGCACGGTCATTAAAACTACACCCTATATCATGCATTATGTTTTCACTACTCTCAGTTGTTCAGCGTGGCTGAAAAGTTAAAAGCGTTTGCTCTTAAACTTCCTATGCTCTGACGGCTTGGTGGTGCGTTCACTCCCTACACAAGTCAGATCAGCTGGGCTTAAAAGTTAACTTTCCTTTTCAGAAAGCAGTGGCAAACTTAAACATTTTACATATCCTTTGCAGGACCTTGTGATCAATTGTTGTAGAACTGTTGCGTTATCCGCCACCAATACTGTGTCATCTGTATAGCGTGTGTTGTTTATATTATAACCTCCGATTAGTATTCCTGGCTTCTCTTTGATTTCTCTCATTATTACTTCGCTATAGAGGGAGAAGAGATCCTGTGACAAAAAACATCCCTGTCGTACACCTAGCTTTATTTGTTCATAGTTGAACTCTTTATTTCCTATTTTAATTACTGCTACTTTGTTTCAGTAACTGTTTTTATTATTCTGAGATCTTCCCCATCAATGTTGATATCTAACAAAATTTTAATCATTTCATCGTGTTTTACTTTATCAAATGCCTTAGTATTAGGTAAAGTAGTGCATATAAATTGTGGATAAGGTACTGCACATAAATTGTGGATAAGGTAATATACATAAATTGTGGATACGGCATTATACATAAATTGTTGATAAGGTAGTATACGTAAATTGTGGATAAGGTGTTTTTAAGTTGCATATCCCTTACAGGACGTTGCAATCAACACCAGCATTTTTCAGCTGCTGTTGATGTTCTTGGCAATATTACGCTCAATAGTTTGCCATTGCTTTCTGGGCGACCGGCTAACATACCCAGTGAGTAACCAACGCGACGCGACGCGATCCATTGCCGAATCTCGCGCAGCTGTGTTCCTCATGTGGATATACGGGATTACGGAGAAAGTCATTAACCTTTTCGCCAGGGAGACCGGCTGTGGATAAAGTAGTGCACATAAATTGTGGATAAGGTAGTGTACAAAATTGTGGATAAGGTAGTGCAGATATATTGTGGATAAGGTAATATACATAAATTGCGGATAAGGTAGTATATATAAATTGTGGATAAGGTAGTGCACATAAATTGTGGATAAGGTAGTGTACAAAATTGTGGATAAGGTAGTGCAGATATATTGTGGATAAGGTAATATACATAAATTGTGGATAAGGTAGTATATATAAATTGTGGATAAGGTAGTATACATAAACTGTGGATAACGCTCTCGATAAAACGTTGGTTCCTCAGAGAAACGTGATGATTCTGCAAGTGACACTATCATAAAAGAGAAAGCAAATGATTTCTGTATGTGTCTTTGGTACAGGAGTGGATTAACTATTAAGTAAAATAAGCACGTTCTTAGAGCATCAATGGAAGGGCGCAGCATAGACATTTTCACTTGCCGGATAATCCATATAGATAAAGATGTTCTTTATTCATCTTAACGACTGTTGTTTTTATTTTTGTTTTTTCAGGTCTGTAGAACTTCGAGATCAGTCGCTGGCATCGGGAACGTCTTCCTTCTGTCAGACCTTAATAGGTAATGCATGACCTTGGAAGTCCATTTCATTCATTGGCACCTTGCCGTCTTGACAGACGATAGTTTGTTACATTGTGCTTCAAAAAGGTATAATTACAACCCATGGCGGTAGCGATTGTGGCTGATCAGACCGATTCGTGCTGTAAATGTTCGTCCAGAATAGATGCATGTGAACACATGGTCATTTCCACGATCACGCACCATCTTACGTCTCACACACTCAGTGTGTGACCTATCTGCAATCATTTTCTCCTTTGTCTTTAATCCATGTATAATCTTTGCCCTCCATGCAACCGTTCAATGTCGACTTGCTCCCAATGTGCAATGTGCATGCCTGTATCAATCATGTCCCGCTTACACACATCTTTGTATCGTAGTAGTTACCCATGTGTAATTCATCAACAAAGATGTCTTTTGCGACGCTTTGGGCAGGCCACCCTGCGGAAAGAGACCGAGGTATTTGGGATAAAACCCGGTGCAATGAAGTAGGTCACCCATTTGCCTTTTCGGAGCATACATTTTACAAGGGAAATAACAAGAATAATTGTCTGAGGAGGGTCCGTGGTAGTGGTTAGTTCCTTTGTTTATCATGCCCGTTATTGGGGAACGAACGAACGTAAATCTTTATTTTCAAAGGGTTAAGAATTGGGCACACAGGCCCGTCTGACATTCTGCCCTTCTTCTATATTTCCTCTCATACATTCTTTCATTCAACATTTCTTATGAAGCAATTCTTTGACAACAACAACAACAACAAAAACAATAAGCATTAAAACGCATGAAAAACAATCAATAATACATGACTCGTTGAGGCAATGTTTAACATGGGCAAAATAAATACCCAAAGTGGGTGTAACGTGCCATACATATGGGAATGTTTTTTTTTTGGCTAGTTATCGTTCGATATAATTTACCATTATTATTGTCTTTGTTGCTGTTTTTTGTTTTTGTTTTTTGAGGGGGCATGTAGTCTGTACTGAGATAGTGTTCAAACAAGTTGCGACTGTATGTATAATGATTGGTGGTGTCTTTGATTTCTTGTGCAATATTGTTCCACAACTGAGTGGCAGAGTATGCTAAGCTTGTTTTATTTAACTCTATCCTAGGTTTAGGGACATGAAGTATATTTAGTCGTTCGCTATGTCTTGCGTTATATTTAAACAATGGCCAAAGGTAGCTTGGGGCATTTTGAAATAGGATTTTGTGAATTAGTTTAGCCTTATTAAAAAGTAGACGTTTGTGGAGTGGCAGTAACTGAGGACGTTCATGTAGGTTAGAATTGTCTGTAAGCTTATCCCCATTGATTAGACTGCCCTTTTCTGGCGTGAATAAAGGCGTTTTGTTATTGATTTGGAGCATCCATCCCAGATTGTGGAGCAAAAATCAACATGTGTTTGTATGTGGGAAGGATGGATCAATGAATAGCTGTGGCAGGATTCTGATTTACGACCAGCACGGCTGTGAGATCGACTCAAACGTTAAGACATGGATCTTCATCATCATCGCCACATGTGCCATGCTGAAAAGCGTCAGTGGTCATGGTTCGTCATTTCACACGATCACCAGAGTTTGGGTTCAGCTGTGTGTTCCAGTTATACTATGTTGCTAAACCATCCAGCTAACCATCCAGAAATATGCGAGATCTCTTATCCATTCTGCCATGCTGACCTGAATGAGAACTCGAGATCCATCACTTTTCATTCTGGCTGAGCCTACATGAATCTCTTATCTAGTGGTCCATTCTTACTTCAACTTTGTGGTTGCGCGTCGTGAGTACATTCTACGAAACCACATCGAAGACTTTGGCCAGAACAAAAGCAGCTAGCCATTTTATTTTCTTTAACTGAAAGATAAATTCTGGATTATGAGAAAGATTTGCCAGTTGGTCCTCAAGAGATAATAAATAACGCTGGTCAGCATGGCCGAATGGATAAGAACACGTGTTCTTAACCATCTGGTGTGCTGATGCCGAGGTTAGGGATTCAACACGTACACCGGACGGTTGGACTAAAATGTTCATCTATCGTCCTTGACTTTGGGGCGTAAATTACAAGTACCTCTGAAGACGGAGTGGGTTCGCCTGATAGCGAGAGACACTGCTAATAGGGAAAGCTAATCCACACGCAAAATTCAGTCCAGCACTACTGGAAGTAGTGTGAATGGACTACGCTTGGGTTCAAAGCGAGCGAGCGCAATAATAATAATAATAATAATAATAATAATAATAATAATAAGAAGAAGAAGAAGAAGAAGAAGAAGAAGAAGAAGAAGAAGAAGAAGAAGAAGAAGAAGAAGAAGAAGAAGAAGAAGAAGAAGAAGAAGAAGAAGAAATAACGCTCTTGGCAACGCGTTGAAATATTACTGACCCTGTACTTGTTTATTTCAGGGGTTCTTCCGTCACCTCTCTTTTTCGGGAAGATTATAGATATGTCGTGCTCCCTGTGGAGCAGCAGCGGCAGCTGCATGCTGTATGACAGAGAGCGGTTCAGGTACACCTACATCGGCATCTACCTGGGGCTCAGATTTGCCAGTTTGGGCGTGATGGCTGTGTTGCTGTGGCTAGCGCACAGGGACGCACGAAGAGAGAGTTCAAAGCAGCCAGACAAGACACCAGAGAAACAATAATAATAATAATAATAATAATAATAATAATAATAATAATAATAATATCTATTGTTGTGTAAACCAAACTTTGTTATGTGCTAATTTTGTTTTCACTGAGGAATTTAATAATAATTTAATAATAATAATAAAGTATATTGTTGTGTGGACCAAATTTTGTTCTTTGCGATGTTTGTTTGTTTGTTTGTTTAGTTGAAGCATTGTGTTCAAAATGCCCGTTTCAGTCACAATGAAAACAGTAAACACAGCTAAGTTCAGATAACTTTCATACTCCTTCCTGTAGACTCGGATACAAATAATTCGTGATAACCGGTCTCTGTGGCTAAGGGCTTGCGAACGCGGTTTGTGAGCTCGTATACCCGGGTTCGAAACACAGCGGTGCTGGTTTTTTCGAAAAAGGTATAGGGGTCGGTCGTTCAGAAAGCAATGGCAAACTACTGAACATAACACTTGCCTAGTACATCAACAGCAGCTGAAAATGCTGGTGTTGACTGCAACGTCCCATGAGGGATACGCAACAACAAAAAATTGTTCCTGTCATAACCTGAAGATGAGAGTTGGAAAACTATGGAAACGTTATATTTGGACAGCATCGATTTTGCATCGATAAGCAAGATCAGAAGAAGAAAACTAACTTCCGCCCGCAGAAGACAAGAAAGGTGGTTGCAGCCACCATGGTGGAATGGAGAGGTCGAGAAGGCATGGCTGGGAAAGAGCAAGCTGTCAAAGACTGGCACAAAGCCAGAAAGGCTAACATGCCACATGGTGAGTTGGCGAACCTGAAGACTTATTTCCATATGACGATGACTTTATTCAAACCCTACGCCAAACAGGCCAAGGCCGAGAAATGGGACGAGTTCTGCAGGAAGCGAGCGATCTCTTACGACATTCTGGCGCCTCCATAAGAGCATGAACGGCGTTACACAACGTAGGGGTATTCCAGACTTTCAAGACACAGACCTCACATGGAAAAAGTCGGATGCAGATAACGGTAAGGCCCTTCTTGCACGCTACATAGAGCAGACTGGCCAAAAAGACGAGCCCGCCAGACAGAGGACCACAACGACACTCTCTCAGTTGTGCGAGGGGGTCGGGACAGACGAAGAATGCATAATAATCACAGCTAAGACAATACGTGCGATGCTCAAGAAATCACCTAACACCGCCCCAAGCCCAGACGGCATCCGATATGGTGACCTAATGGTGATGCCAGATGATGACATGGAAGAACTGGCCAGAGAATTCACCACCAGTATCCAGAGGGGTTAGATCAAAAAGGAATGGCTACACAGCTACTTGCTGCCGCTGCCAAAACCGAATAAAGACCATTCCAAGATAAGCGACTAATAAAGAGTCATGGCTGAATGCGGCAGTCTTCGCTCAAGATGTTTGCGAAGGATTTCAGGTCAGAGAAGAGACATGTGTGGTCGCCATAGACTTACAGGACGCATACAATAGAGTATCCTTCGAGCACTTGATGCAAACCCTCCTCAGACTGAAAGTGTACCCTCACCTTGTACGATGGATAGCTGCAGTTCTGCTCCAAAGGAAGTTGGTGCTAAGATGTGGGAGTTGGTCTTTTGAGCCGATAACGATATGTCCAGGATTGCCGCAGGGTTCACCACTGTCACCAGTACTATTCAACGCGTATACGGTGCCGATCACTGAACAACAGTTGGACGGGAGGGGTAGGACTCTGTCATTTGCTGACGACATTCTCGTGTATCGACAGGGTCGAGATCGACAGGCGGTTGCCAATGATATGCAGGGCGAACTAGATCGAATTTCCTCATGGTGTGCTGATGCCAGTGCCCTTGTCTTTCAGAGATCATGTTGATTATGTCATAACGAAAGCTCGAAAAGGTTTGTCAGCAATGAGACTCATGGCGACTGCCAAAATCGAGCAAATACTGCTAATACTTCTGTTCCAAGGACTGGTGCTTTCACCCATCGAGTATGTCCTGGCCATCCTCACTGTCAGCCCTACATAGATTGGAAGACTTGAAAAAGTACAAAACAAAGCCATGCGCATCATTTTGGGCTGCACGAGAGACACCAGCTGTGTAGCAATGAGATACCTCCTTGACTTCCCGACAATGAACCACAGGATCAAGATCTGGAGAGCTCGCGCATACTTAAAAATAAGTGCAGATGAGGGGGTGTCAGGGTCTTGTGTTATATGACCAAAGGCTCGTGTTCACTAACAGGCGTGAAAACAGTCACACACACAGAATGAGTGTACAAACACACGGCGACATAACTCAAACACTTTAATCGCACTTCTCAAAACAGCAGTTATATCAGGCATCGCTCAAAGTCGGCGATAATGCCATTTCCAGAAACATACAATGCAATATATCAATTCATAAATACAATAGAATATAACACTCACTCAGTCTTTACTGTACTCAACAAAGCATACAAGCTTTCTTCCATCAAGCATTGACTCATACATAGCAACACTCTTTCATGTCACGGCCTTGTGGGAGCACGTGTACACCTCGGAGGAGCAAATAGATCACCATGGTCTGGTTAGAATGAGGCAGCGAGGAGTGACGAGGGGATCTGGCTGACGCTCGAGGCTCAGAGGAAAGGCGAGACGGACTTATAATCAGATTGCTACTGGTATTATAGGTGTTGGAACTCTTCGCTGGCTGCTGGGGATGGATATGGAGCGCTTATGGGAATGCCCCGAATGCTGTGATGTCGGTTCTTAAATCAATCAATCAATCAATCAAACCTGCTGTAAGATGCCTGTTGTAAATCGCTTGGCTATAAAAGTGGCCTCAGAATTAATCAAATAAATTACATTCCGGGAAAAATTATTGTTACACATGCGTTTACTTGTCAAATAGATATGATTGTCCTGAACTGTATTTACTGATGTTTTAAAAAAAAAAAAAAAAAAGTGACCTCCCCGGCGGGGAATCGAACCCCGGTCTCCGCGTGACAGGCGGGGATACTTACCACTATACTACCGAGGACACGCTAGATTTTGCATTGTGAAATAATTATTATCAATGATAGAACGCCTTTTTTTTTTTCATGTTTTATATTATTTCGATTTTGGCGGAGGTCGTCGTGGTTGAAAGATTTAACTTGACCATATGACAGTTAACTATCGCTTCTGTCTGCGGGTACCGTTGTCCGTCGGATCGTTATCACGCCGATCTGTGGGACTTGATAAACGTTGACATGACTGCTGCATGTTCCGACAGCAATGGCAAACTAATTTACTTTAGTTGCATGTCATTCACAGGACGTAGCAGTCAACGCCAGCATTTTGGCTGTTCGTGATAGTGATACCTGGGCAAGTGTTACGTTCAGTAGTTTGCTATTGTTTTCTGAACGACCGGCGCCTATATCTTTTTCGAAAAAGAAAAAAACAAAAGCACAGCACCGCTGTGTTTCGAACCCAGGTATACAGGATTACGAATCGCGACCGTAACACCCTTCACCGTGGAGCTGGTAAATGGCAATTTACTGAACGTAAGTTGTAATTTTTTTTTTTTAATTAAGTAAAAGTTGCATGTCCTTCACATGACGTAGCAGTCAATCCCAGCATTTTCGCTGTTCGTGATTCGTGGGCAAATTTTTACTTTCAGTAGTTTGCCATTGCTTTCTAAACGACCGGCTCCTATACCTTTTTCGAAAAAAAACCAGCACCGCTGTGTTTCGAACCCGGGTATACGGGCTCACAAACCGCGTTCGCTAGCCCTTAGCCGTAGAGACAGAAACGTAAATATAGCCTGGTAAATCGCACACTAGAGTTGATTGTAATGTCCTGTAACGAAAACGCCATTTGTTGTTGTTGTTTTTTTTTTTAAGTTAGTGAATGCAATGGTGTAAACATTCCGTGAAAAAATAAAAGAAACAAAAAGTTATGAGGCTACAATTTGGCTCTGGAATGCATGTTTTGCAATAACGTGGGGGGGGGGGGGGTGTTTCAAATTCCAGGAGCATAATTTTAATAATATACTGTGTCTGTAGTATAACCATCATTTATGAGCAATAAAAGTATGCCAATTGCAGAGAGAAAAAGAGTGTTGAAGTGCTACATAAAATCTATATTTTTGTATGGGGGGGAAACGTGGACAAAGAGCAGACAATATGCAGACAAAAAACACCTAAATGGCAGTAGAAATGTGTGTTGTGTTGTTTGTCCATCAAGAATGATGATGACCATTCATTTCATCCAGTGGGGTTGAAGGTGTGGAGCCGTGGGTTCTAAGATGGCTGATACGGTCTATTTTGGCTCGAAATGTTCTTTGACAATGTGGGCAAAAAATGCTTGACGTCTCTGGAGGAGGATTTCCTGCAGTGGTTTTTCTATCCTGCGTTTTCTTCACAGCTCTTGCAGTCCTGGTTGCCTCACATATGGCTGCACCTTTGCGTAATGATGCACGCCACGAATTTCGGTCTCTGGCTGCAGCCTCCCAGGTGTCATGCTGAATTCCAAAAGCATTCAGTGAAATTTTCAGAGTGTCTTTAAAGCGTTTCCTCTGGCCACCATGGGAGTGTTTACCACAACGCAGTTCGCTGTAAAAAATTCGTTTAGGGAGCCTGTGATCTGGCATGCGAGTCAAGTGACCAGCCCAACGAATCTGATTCTTCATCAGTATAGTGTGGATACTGGGCATGGATGCTCTTTCTAGGACTTCAGTGTCTGGAATCTTGTCTTGCCATTTAATCTTCAGTAGCTTCCTTAGGCAGACTGTGTGGAAGTGGTTTAATTTCCTAGCGTGTCGCTGATAAACAGTCCAGGTTTCACAAGCATATAGCAGTGTGGATAATACAACTGCTCTGTAGACTTTCAGCTTTGTTTGCAGGCTTATTCCATTTCTGTCCCATACATTCTTCTACTGTCTGCCAAAGGCCGCGCTGGCCTTGGAGATTCTTGCATTCACTTTGTCATTAATTGTGGCAGCTTGTGACACACTGCTGCCAAGATAGGTGAATGTGTCCACAACACTTAGTCTATGACCATTCACTTTGATATTCGGCACAGTTCGATTATTCCCTAGAGCTGCTGGTACATAACTATAGTCTCCTCCAAGTTGATATTGAGCCCAAAATTGGCAAAGGCATGTGAGAAAGCTGAAACATTATGTTGCATGTCTGCCTCTGAGCTGGCATATAGAGCGCAATCATCAGCAAACAGGAGCTCTCTGGCGGTGTCGTTGTTAATTTTGGTTTTAGCTTTCAGCCTTCTGAGATTGAATAACTTTCCATCCATACGGTAGTTGATGTCTATTCCAATATCGTTGTTCTCGAAGGCATTCGTCAACATAGCTGAAAACATGAGGCTGAACAGTGTTGGTGCCAGGACACATCCTTGCTTCACCCCATTGGTGACAGGAAAGCGCTCAGACAATTCACCATTTTCCTATACTCTTGCCTGCATACCATCATGAAATAGCCGCACTATTTGGATAAACTTTCGTGGGCAGCCATATTCTGCCATAATCTTCCACAGTCCTTCTTTGCTGACTGTCTGGTCTTTGTATGGTAATGAAAGTGGAGAACATTTCGCAGTTCTGTTCCTGACATTTCTCTTGCAGCTGCCTTGCAGCGAAAATCATGTCAACAGTTCCTCGTTCTTTTCTGAAGCCACACTGACTCTCAGGAAGAAGACCTTGATGAGATGGGCCGTGAGGCGATTGAGAAGAATTCTGGCGAGTATCTTCCCTGCAATTGAAAGCAAGGAGATGCCTCGGTGATGTCACAGGATTGGCGGTTTCTTTACGTTTGTAAAGGTGGACTACTGACGCGTCCTTGAAATCTTGTGGCATGGTATAGTAAACTACTGAGCGACTGACATCCGTCAATCGATGTGGCCCCCGAATGATCAGGGTCTTCTCGACTGGCCACATCGATTGACGGATGTCAGTCGCGGCGATCGGGCAAATTTTGAGCTATAGCCTACGGTGGGTGACGTTGTGATATTCTAGTGTGATAATTTGGTCGCGTCTAGTGTGTGCCTTGTGCCGCGTTGTTTAGTGGTTACACATCCGCGACACATGCCAAGTGATCCGGGTTTGATCCCGGGTCCAGTCAAGGATATGCACTACTGACGAGCTCAAACGAGAGCGAAACTCGAGTCTAGTGCTTCAAATTGACGTGGACAAGGCCGTAGGTTCATACCGGAATACGATCACTGATTTATTTACTTAAAAACGGGATTGTCCAGGAATACCGTGTCATCTGACAAGCCTAATCTGCACGTAACTGCTTCTTAAAACCCGGGAAGATTCAACACAGCTAATCAGCTATTCAATTATTACACTGCAAAGTTGTCAGCTCTCGTCGTTCGCTTCAAGAGGGAAAAACCTCTATTCCTCCGTGCAGTCAGGCCTACAATAAAGCCTGGGCTGAAATAAGAGATCATGTATTGCCCATGCAGCATGATCCCTCTCTCGGCCTGCCTAGCTCACTCCAGAGGAAAGATAACACCTCTACATCTTGAACAAGACAAGCTGCAGAAGCTGCCGGATCAGCAAAGCAATTCCCTACAGGCCTTCCTCTCGGAGCTTTGATCCTAGACCAGCTGCCAACCAAGGCTTAATGTCTGGTCTGCCCTGCCATGACATCGTAAAGATCTTTACGTTGCATTTCCTCTCACCCCTCTCACCCTCCCAAGCTTGTACTCTCCCATTGCACTTCTCCGCCCAAGCCGTTGGCACAATGTGGGTGTAGGGTTTGGTAAGCGGCTCCCAACATTCGGTGCTAGCAGAAAGCATGTAGTACCTACCGTCTTCGGTCATCGATAGCTCAGTCATCTGACTAAGACTTGACGCACTATTGTTTATTTCATATTATTTACATATATATGCTTGCTGTGAACTCTAGCGTGAAGTCCCGTATGTCGGATGAAAACATCCTGTTGTCCAACATCAATGTGATTGTCAGAGTCCGACAGGGGACAGCGATGCAGGGACATCGTTACGACCGCCAGGCGACTTAGCTCTCAGTAAGGGATGCAACCACTTCGTTGCGCCGCCAGGCGAATGAGTTACCGGCCTGCGAGATCGCTGGCTGACCAGCGTCAGGCCGCCAACGCAAGACGCACGCCTGCCACGTGACGCCACGTCAGGCAGGAGGCAAGTTGCAAACCAGGTCCAGACAGCTCAGGGGACACGGTACAGGACGGACGTGTGATTGAGAGAAAGGCGTTGTATCGTTTCTGTATTGAAAGGCGAGTGTCTGGACATCTTGCGAGTCAGACTTGTGAACTGTATTGGTGGATGTAAGTTGTAAAGTATCCATTATATATATTTGTGATCATCGTTCTGTATTTGATACGTTAATAAATCCATCGAACGATGTGTCGTTGAGTCTTACGTCAAATCACGTTGTAGTTGTATTGTCTCACACTTGTTAGGAAAGCGAGCCAAGTTTTAAGACCCTGACATGTGTGAATGTGGAGGGCTCGTCCCGCTTTAATTTACTTATATTTGAACGTGAATAGCTTGTCCTTGTTGAACGTGAAGGTCTCGTCCAGCTTAGATTGAGTTAGATTTAAACTTAAATGTGATCATGGAAGGCTCATTTTGATTGTTACTACATTATTTAAACATGTGTAAGATCATTTGTAAACGTACAATGCATACAATTTGTTTGATCCTGTAAGCGTATAAAACATTTGTGATTGTGAACTTGTCACCGTTTTGACCTTGTCGACATTGTGATCTTGTCGCCATTTTGACCTTGTCGCCATCTTGTAAACTTGATGTCTATGTCCTTACTGATTGTCATCTTGATGTAAGTGATGTGTCATCAATGTTGTAGAGTGTTAACACCAGCATTTTACCGCTTTTGTTGATTTCTTGGCAAGATTACGCTCAGTAGTTTGCCATTGCTTTCTGAGCGACCGGCTAACATACCGCGTAAGTAACGAGCGCGACGCGATTCGCTACCGAATTTCGCGCAGCTGCGTTACCCTACGTGGATATACGGGATTACGGAGAAAGACATTAAACACTTAGCCGGGAGACCGACGTATGTGGACTACATGTCGTCTATATTGTGAAAACCATTATTATGGTGTGCTCTGTGGAGAGGCCTAGGCGTCCACTTCTCTCCATACATCTCGGCCGTTAATGTTCTTGATCAATTCCAAGAAAGGTTAAAGGAGCGAAGATCGACGTTATTGCACTGGGTTTTACACGGCTGTGTATAAAAGAGGACAAAGGGGGCATTCGTGTTAGTATTACAGCCGGGGATTCTGAGATGAATGTCATATTCTGTTCAAAATTTTTATTTTCTCTTCATTCATCATCATTATCATCATCTTCCACTTCTGCCGTCAAGCGACGTGGGGAGGAATAATTTGTGTTCCAGAGCCCGGTGGGTGGCACAGGATAGTGTCATTCCGTGTGGTTGTACAATGTCTTTGCCCATTTTTCATCTTTTATTCCCGTCTTTATGCCTTAATTTAGTCACCAGAAGGTCTTCTCCTGTACTATATGTTGTGTTGTGTGTATGTATCTGTTTGTTGATGAAGGCTTGTCGCCCTAACGTCCTTGTATTATTTCGCAATTCTGTTCTGTAAAGCTGTATTACTTTGTGTTATTTTATATTGTTTACATTTGGCTGGCCGAGTGGCTAAGAACACCGGGTTCTGCTTCGGGAGACCAGGGTTCGTATCCTCGGTAAGGCGTAGATTTTTTTTTTTTTTTTTTCTGTCGGGGGCACACAAAAAAAATCCTAATCTGCACAGTTCGCGGCGACTGCACTAGCCAGGCGGTTTTAAATTTCTCAGGCTCAAGACCCCTACCCTACACTACAAGATACGGGACGCAGAGGTGTTTCCAAGGCACCAGGGCCGGGTTATATACTGGCCAAGACCTATTGACGCGTCCTCGTCGAGCGTCCTGGGCAACAGGTCCTTTCGGGGTCCGGCTAAAGTCAGTAGGATCGCCGATTCCTCCGAAGTCGGAGAGTGTCTGCCTGTACGGCGAGGAACCACCAGTCTGCACACCAATAAGCCAGACATGGGACAACGGATACTCACGCAAAACTCAGGTCCTGTATGATATCACACTGATGTTGGACAACAGGATGCCTTCATCCGACATACAGGACTTTGCGTTGGAGCTCAAGCCAACGAACACAAGCAAGCAAGCAAGCAACTACAAGATACTATATGGTGTAAAATATTTTTTTTTTACATTTCCAAATCTTTACCACCGTCTTCTTGGCTAAGAGTTTAACGGCGTTGTTCGTAATCACGTATATCCACGTGGGGAAAACAGCTGCGCGAGATTCGGCAGCGGATATGTTAGCCGGTCGTTCAGAAAGCAATGCCAAACTACTGAACGTAAAACTTGCCTTGTACATCAACAGCAGCTGAAAATGCTGGTGTTGACTGCAACGTCCTGTAATGGATATGCAACATAAAAAAATAGCTTTACCGCAGTTCCCTCCCCGGCGGGGAATCAAACCCCGGTCTCCCGCGTGACAGTCGGGGGATACTTACCACTATACTACCGAGGACACAGATTTTTCATTAATTATTAAGGAATTATTACCAGCGAGGAAACTTTTTTGCTCACATTTTTATGTTTTAAATATGAAAACAACACAGCTAGTTGCATATCCTTTACAGGACGTCTCAGTCAACCCCGTCATTTTTGACTGTGATTTCTTGGCAAGTTTACGTACCGTAATTTGCTATTGATTTCTAAAAAGAAAATATAATCCTGTGACCTCCCCAGCAGGGAGGGAATCGAACCTCCTGCCTCCCGTGTCTGGTGGGGATACTTACCACTAAACTACTACTGATGACACAGATATTCCTTTGATTATTAACACTCATACATTTTATACAAATCAAATCAAGGTGGTCTGCTGAAAATTATATATATATATATCATCATCATCACCATCATCATCATCATCATCATCATCATCATCATCTTCATCATCATCATCATCATCATCATCATCTTCCACTTCTGCCGTCAAGCGTCGTGGGGAGGAATAATTTGCGTTCCAGCGCCCGGTGGGCGGCACTGGATAGTGTCATTCCGTGTGGTTGTACAATGTCTTGATGTCGTCAATCCATTTTCTTCTTGGACGTCCTCTTGGTCTTGTCGCAGATGATCTTAGATGTAAGGCCAGTGATGGTAGTTGTTGGTGTTGCATTCTAACGACATGGCCAAACCACTTGATCTTCTGTCTTTCAATAAATGTGGCACAAGGTGTTGATCCCACAGTCTGTCTGACAGTAGCATTTCTTACTCGGTCTCGGATTGTTAGGTTGGAAGCTCTCCTCAGGCATCTCATCTCGCAGGTGTTGATTTTGCGAAAGTGTGATTTGGATAAAGTCCACGTTTGAGATTGGTAGCATAGGGTTGGTGTGAATATGCTGTTTATTATCTGTCGTTTTACGACCATGGGTAGATTTGGATGTTTCAGTAAGGGTGATAGTTGATATGTAAGTGCACTAGCTTTTTGACATCTGATTTCGATTTATCTGTCCAATCTGCCATCTTCTGTGATCATACTTCCAAGGTATTTGAATTCTTTAACTTGTTTCAGAGTTGTATACTTGGTGGGCCAGGCGATCTGCTAACTTTCATTACTTCGGTTTTTGGCTGTGTTTATGATGAGTATATGAGTATATTGTATCTGCTGCAGGTTCAACTCAGATTAGTAATATGATTTTGTAGTCTGCCCTCATCGCTGTAAAACAGGCACTGATCGTATGCAAATAGAAGTTCATTTATTCCCTGTGGATCAGTTGTTTCATCTGGAGTAAAGAGATCTAAATTTTCTGAATCTGTTCTGTCATGACTTGCTTCTTTGGATATTCTGTCCATATAGACATTAAATAGCAGAGGAGAGAGCACACATCCCTGTCTCACTCTTGTATTGACTGTGAACATATCTGATATTCCTTCTTGTGTTCGTCCTGCACTTCGGCTCGAGTGGTACACGGCTTTGATATTTTCTAGCAATTGCTCTTGTATCCCATAGTCCTTCAAGGATGGTCCATAATTTGTATCTGTCTACTCTATCGAAAGCCTTTTCCTGATCTACAAACACAATATTCTGCTGTTAACTATATTCGATAATATTTTCACATATTTGTCTAAATGTAAATAGTGCATCAGTGCAACTTTTACCTTTCCGAAAACCGAATTGTACTTTGCTTAACTGTTGTGTACTTTGCTTAACTGTTGTTCAACTATGGGTCAGGCTCTTTGTTCCAATAGTTTTGCGTACATTTTCCCTATGGGGCCCAGGAGTGATAATCTCCTGTATGTTTCACACTCTCTCATATTGCCTTTCTTTTTCCATATTGGTACTATTATTGCCTGTTGCCAATCATCTGGGACTTTTCTTTCTTCCCATGCTATATTAAAAAGTCTTGTTAGGCCATTTAACTCCCGTTTTCCCACAGGCCTGAATAGCTTATGTGGTTATTCCATCTGATTTTGTAGTCTGCCCTCATCGCTGTAAAACAGGCACTGATCGTATGCAAATAGAAGTTCATTTATTCCCTGTGGATCAGTTGTTTCATCTGGAGTAAAGAGATCTAAATTTTCTGAATCTGTTCTGTCATGACTTGCTTCTTTGGATATTCTGTCCATATAGACATTAAATAGCAGAGGAGAGAGCACACATCCCTGTCTCACTCTTGTATTGACTGTGAACATATCTGATATTCCTTCTTGTGTTCGTCCTGCACTTCGGCTCGAGTGGTACACGGCTTTGATATTTTCTAGCAATTGCTCTTGTATCCCATAGTCTTCAAGGATGGTCCATAATTTGTATCTGTCTACTCTATCGAAAGCCTTTTCCTGATCTACAAACACAATATTCTGCTGTTAACTATATTCGATAATTTTTTCACATATTTGTCTAAATGTAAATAGTGCATCAGTGCAACTTTTACCTTTCCGAAAACCGAATTGTACTTTGCTTAACTGTTGTGTACTTTGCTTAACTGTTGTTCAACTATGGGTCAGGCTCTTTGTTCCAATAGTTTTGCGTACATTTTCCCTATGGGGCCCAGGAGTGATAATCTCCTGTATGTTTCACACTCTCTCATATTGCCTTTCTTTTTCCATATTGGTACTATTATTGCCTGTTGCCAATCATCTGGGACTTTTCTTTCTTCCCATGCTATATTAAAAAGTCTTGTTAGGCCATTTAACTCCCGTTTTCCCACAGGCCTGAATAGCTTATGTGGTTATTCCATCTGGACCCGGCGATTTGATTTTAGGACTTTTCTGTATAACTGCTTTGACTTCTGCAGGTATGACTTTTAGGCACAAAAGTGAGATTTTCTATGTTATGTGTGGGGTTAAGTAGTTCTTGAAAGTATTCTGTCCACCTTGCTAGTCTTTGTTGTGGATTAAATATTGGTATGCCTATTTTGCTGTTTATGATGTTGGCTGGGATGTAGCATGCATCTCTGTTTCTCATTGAGGTGACACGTTTAGAAAATTCTCTTGGGCAGTCTTTGCTAAGGGTCGCCATCTGTTCACCGTAGATTCTCTAGGATTCATCTTTAGATGCTCTAATTGTTCGTTTGGCATTTCGTCGTGCAATTCTATAAGTAACATAGTCTTGTTCAGATTTGGTTGTGATCATTTTTTTAACGCTACCTTCTATGCTGTCTTTAACTTCGTTGTTCCACCAAGCTGTTTTTAATCTTTTGCCTTGCCCTACTTTCTTTGTTCCACATTTATTTTCCAGTGTGTCGAGCATGGCAGCCTTGAAAATTGTCCATTCCCATTTAAAGGGAACCCCATCTTTTTACCGCTGCTGTTGATGTTGTGGCAAGATTACGCTCAGTAGTTTGCCAATGCTTTCTGAGCGACCGGCTCACATACCCCTGTAAGGTACCAACGCGACGCGATCCGCTACCGAATCTCACGCAGTTGCGTTACCCCATATGTATATACGGGATTACGGAGAAAACTCAATAACCTCTTCGCCAGGACACCGGCGTGTGTGTGTGTGTGTGTGTGTGTGTGTGTGTGTGTGTGTGTGTGTGTGTGTATATATATATATATATATATATTTGTTTTTTTTTAAATTCGCATATCCTTTTACAGGACATCGCTGTCAACAGCAGCATCTTTCAGCTGTCTGTTGATTTCTTGGCAAGATTACGCTCAGTAGTTTGCCATTGCTTTCTGAGCGGCCGGCTCAGTTATCCCGCATTTCACCAGCGGGAGGGGGGGGGGGGGGGGGGGCCGACCCGCTCCCAGTTCTCGCCCGCTACGAGACCCTGCGTGATAAACGGGATTACGGAGAAAGTGGTGTAACCCTTCGGCCAGAGAGACCGGCATATATATATATAGCACCAGCAAAAAGCACCAGAGTCCTTCACAATTCTCCCTCCGGCCCGAGCTGTAAAGGCCCATGAGCTTCTTACATGTCGGACTACCGACCCATCTGTGTAGATGACAGCATCACTGTCTAGCGAATTCTCGAAAATCAACGCTTGTACTTCCGCCTCCAAAGCAGCCGGATTTTCTTGTCTGCATTTTCTGTCTAGTTGATTGCAAACTGAAAATAATGTGCAGAAATCTGTTGGCACTTGTACCCACTCCTCGCCAGGTTCTAAGTCCTCAAGTGAACACACCTGTTGAATAATGTCTTCGGCTTGACCCATCCACGACCGTCCTCTTTTTAACCTGCTGCCCTTCACCTTCATAATTTCACTATTTCGTGGATGTTGTGTGTTTGCGTTAACTCTGAGGTAGGCGCGAGCTCTGCAGACTTGTATTCTGTCTTCAATGGTTGGAAAATCAAGAAGGTAGCGCATCGCCCTGCATGCTGTATCTCTTGTACATCCAAGAATAATGCGCATAGCTTCATTCTGTATCCTTTGTATCCTTTCTATCTGCTTACGGCTGAGAGTCAGGATTGCCATCGCATACTCAAAAACAGACATGACCAGCCCTTCGTGTAGAAGACATAGATGGCGCTGCTTACAGTTTGCTGCCGCCATCACTCGCATCGCAGCCAACCCCCGCTTGGCCTTTGTTATCACCTGGTCTATGTGCTTATTATAAGCAAGGCTTCGATCAAACCATATCCCCTGGTAATTCATTGCCTGCGTTCTTTCCACCGTCTTTGAACACAGATTTACAGTTCGTGTTGGAGTGTTGACAATATGATTATTCAACAAGAACCAAGTCACTGTTGCCTTTGTTGGGTTGACCATTGCCCCAGCCTCAACACACCAAGTACTTACGCGATTGAGTTCGGTTTGTAGTTCCACGGCAACCTGATCTCTATCCTTACCCTGACGATACACTAAAACATCATCGGCATATGACAATGTCCTACCAGGTCCAGTGATCTGCTCACTGGTGATTCTCACTGTGTAGGCGTTTAACAGTACAGGAGATAATGGCGATCCCTGTGGTAGGCCAGGATATATTGTTGTTGGTTCCGAAGTCCAACTGCCACATCAAAAAACTACTTTCCGTTGGAAGAGAGCTGTAGCGATCCAACTAAGGAGTATTGGACTTATTTTGAGTTCAAGAAGCTGAAGCATTAAAAAATCCAATGGTAATCTGTTGTACGCGTCCTCAAGATCAATCGCTGCAGCCCCCTCTGCTGTGTGTCCACCGTGACGAGGTAGAGGGGCTTGCGCGTCCCAATGACCCCAAGAGCTATGCCGACGGTAGCAAAGCTACTGGTAGGGCCACCCATGTCGGACAGGTCAAGGGAGAGGGACCAGACGAAGAGACACACAAACCTGCTGCCTTGTAGGTAGACTGGGGACAGTCAAAGGCTAGGGAAAGCACCCCGAATACATGCTTGTCGAAATCGGATGTACTGAGCCACAGGCTTGACAAAGCAGTGCAACGTAAAACCTGCTGCCTTGTAGGTAGACTGGGGACAGTCAAAGGCTAGGGAAAGCATCCCGAATAAATGCTTGTCGAAATCGGATGTACTGAGCCACAGGCTTGACAAAGCAGTGCAACGTAACTTAATTCATGATGTCACAAATCAAAATTAATCGTTATGGTGCTAATCCCGTGAAGTCCCATCAGGCGGCGATAGTGCCGGGCCCCCTGCCTCGAGGGGGTCCACCCATGACTACTGGTGGTCACCTTCCCCTGTGCTGTGGAGTCAAGGCACAGAGGAGTAGGTTAAGAGCTATTGACCAAATACCCCGGACACTCAACATACTACAGTGGAATGCCGAAGGAGTTTACAAGAAGAAAGACTCCCTAACACAGCGTCTTCATAAAGATAGAATAGATGTGGCATGCATTCAAGAGACACACCTCAACGCCAATCACAAATTCTCAGTCAGAGGATATCAGGCCACACGTTTCGACCGCGAAGGACACAAAGGAGGAGTTCTACTACTTAAACGAAATACAATACCTTGCAGCGAAGTATCTGTGATCTCTGACAACCAAACGGAAATTATAGGTGTTGATATAATGATAAAGGACGTGAAAATAAGAATCTACAATCTGTATAGCCCAGCAGATAAGGACCTTACACTCTCAAAC
Source organism: Cepaea nemoralis (assembly GCA_014155875.1). Taxonomy (NCBI): domain Eukaryota; kingdom Metazoa; phylum Mollusca; class Gastropoda; order Stylommatophora; family Helicidae; genus Cepaea; species Cepaea nemoralis. The sequence goes on along the minus strand of JACEFZ010026933.1, from coordinate 65,637 downwards.
ATGAAAATAACTGACACAAACTGCATTATTGTCGGAGACTTTAATAGCCGTTCAGAAAGATGGGGATACCCAGATACTGACAAAAGAGGAGATGAATTGGAGGACTGGGAAATAGACTCAAATCTCCATCTACTCAACAAAGCGGATGACACACCGAGCTTCTACTCCAGAAGATGGCTTACCACTTCTACTCCAGACTTAGCTTTCTGCACAGGAGACATCCTCCACAAAATCGATCGCCATGTGCTGGACCAATTAGCAGGTAGTGACCACAGACCAATCAAGCTTGTAATGAATATGGAGTATGTTCCACAGGAGCAAAAGCCCTTGCCCCGCTGGAATTACAAACGAGCAGATTGGGACAGATTTGCCATACTAACAGACAAATATTGTGAAAACATAAATACACGATATGGCAACATAAAGCAAATGGTGGAAAGTCTAAACAGAGCGATAATACAGGCAGCCACTGAGTCCATTCCAAGAGGAGCGAGGAAAAATTACAAACCATACTGGACTGAAGAACTACAAAGTTTGGAGGACAAAGTTGAAGATGCCAGGAAGACAGCAGAGAGAGAACAAACAATTGAAGCGAACATCTCTCTCAAAGCCATCTCAGCAAAATATAAAAGAACAGTAAATCAAACAACAAGAGATTGTTGGAGGGAAAAAACAGAAAACCTGAATTTTGACAGGGATGGAAACAAACTATGGAAACTAGTGAAAGCCATGAACAATGAAGGACCTAGAAACAAACAAATAACAATTAAACAAGGAAATGCCTTGCTTACAGGAAAAAAGGCTGCAAATGCACTAATGGAACACTATGCAAATGCAAACCACATTGATATTACAACCGAACAGAAGAAAGCAATCAAAGACAAACAGATACATCATAGAAATACAGAGACAGCAGCAGAATATATGATGGCAAATCTAACAATGGAAGAAGAAATGGAACAGGCAATGAATACCCTAAAAAAGAAGAAATCACAAGGAAAGGATGGAATCACAAATGAAATGCTAATAGGACTAGGCACCAAGGCAAAGAAGAAACTACTAGCAGTCCTAAATAACAACTGGAAGAGAGGAATAGTCCCACAGGCATGGAAGGAAGCTATACTAATACCAGTCCCAAAGAAAGGAAAAGACCTGGAAGAACCAAATGGCTATCGACCTATCAGTCTACTTAGCTGTGTAGGAAATTAATGGAACGCATTATCAATGGCAGGCTAACATGGCATCTGGAAGAAAACAAACTCTTAACACCACACCAAGCAGGATTCAGAAAGTACAGATCCACTGAAGATCAAATAACCTATATAGCTCAGGAAATAGAGGATGCCTTCCAAGAGAAAAAGCACACACTAGCAGTCTGGATAGATTTAGAAAAAGCATTTGATAAAGTATGGAAGGAAGGACTGAAAGTAAAACTGCAAAAAATGCATGTTTGTGGAAAAATGTATAAATGGATCAGCCACTACCTTGAGAACAGAACTGCCAGGACAAAAGTACAAGGACAAACAAGCAAAATGATGCTGTTGGAGCAAGGTGTCCCCCAAGGAGGAGTTCTTTCACCAACATTATTCCTAGCATATATAAATGACATCACAGAAAATTTTCCAGCCAGAGTACACACATCCTCCTTTGCAGATGACCTAGCCATATGGACATCTGAAGAATATATTAGTACAGCTAACAGCAGAATACAGCAAGCGTTATTAGCGCTAGAGGACTGGTCAAAATCATGGCTAGTGAAGATAAGTGAGGAGAAAACAACATGCACAGTGTTCTCCCTCTCAAATAAAACTCAGCAACCTAAGCTGGTATTGAATGGAAAAATATTGCGCCATGAAGAAAATCCAAACTATCTCGCAGTCACCTTTGGTCGTCGCCTGACATGGAAGACACAGGTTGAGAAAAATCGAACAAGAGCAAGGCAGAGAATGACAATCATGAAAACGCTTGCTGGTACAACGTGGGGAGCAGATGAGAAAATTCTCAAGAAGTTATATCAATCATGAAAAAGCTTGCTGGTACAACGTGGGGAGCAGATGAGAAAGTTCTCAAGAAGTTATATACTGGACGGGTGAGGCCAGTACTGGCATATGGCATTGCAGCTTGGGCAACAGCAGCTAAGTCAAACTTTAACAAATAAGTAGAGTCCAAAACCAAGGAATGCGAATCATAACTGGAAGCCTGAAGACAACGCCTATTAATGAACTAGAAAAGATCACTTGTTTACAACCAATGCAGGACAGAAGAGATAGCAGAGCCCAGCAACAAGCAGAAAAATTTAGAAGATTGACAGACCACCCTATGTATAACAGGTTTAATGGTTTTGGAAAAGGAAGACTGAAGCGTAGCAACTTTGTAGAAACTGCAAAACGAAAGATTAGGGCAGATCCCATACTTAACATATCAACAGTCAAGCCCATTTACAATGCACACAACTTCCCAGCTTGGAGACAGCAGCAACTGCCTGAGATGATAGAAAACATTCCTGGTATTGAGAAAAAGAACACTCAGAATGAAACCGAAAGAAGAAAAATAACCCTCAACTACATAAAAGAACATTACCCAAGCAGCAATTGGACCCATGCATATACAGATGGATCAGCCAAAGATTCAATTAAAAATGGAGGAGGAGGAATTCTCCTTAATTTAAAAAATGGAGTGATAAAAACACAGTCAGTGGCAACTGGAAAATTTTCAAGTAACTTCAAAGCGGAGGTAGAGGCTTTGAAAACTGCAGCAGAAATGCTCTTGATGGAGGAAAATAAAGAGAAGCAAATAGCTATCTTCACAGATGCAAAGTCAGCTGTCTCAATACTGAAGAGCAAAAACAGCACAGAACTAGCTGACCTAAGAGCAGCACTCCATGGTCTATGCCAGAAATCCAAAAAAGTTGTAATACAGTGGATCCCATCACATTGCAGTATACCTGGAAATGAAGAGGCTGACAGACTAGCAAAAGAGGGTGGACGATTACCACAGCCTGACATAGACATAACCTATAATGAGGCAAAAAGGTTTATAAAAGCACTTATAGAACCAAATGGGAATCAGAGCATCCAGGCCACCAGAAGGATGATGCATATTACAAACTCGACCGAAGAGAACAAGTAGCAATCTTCAGACTCCGCACAGGACATAACAGGCTGAAACACCACTTGTTCAATAAACTAAAGATAGGAGATACCGATGAATGTAATTGTGGAACTGGTAAAATGACAGCTAAACATTTGCTGCAGGAGTGCCCAATATATGCAGAACAGAGAAAGATATTTTGGCCCACGCCTGCTTCATTTGAGGACAAGCTCTATGGAGATATCAACAAGCTCAAGTTGACTACAGCTTACTTTAACTACATTCAGGTTGACATCTAAAGGTGCATGAAGATGTATTTAGACTGCCACACTTCATACCACAGGTATGTCGGTTACAAAAGCGTCCCAGAGGCATGAAATGGAATATTGCTTGGATAGCACATCCATTACGTGGAAAGTCCGAATCAAAAGCTCACTGTGTGGGCTTCGTAAATGGTGGAAAAAGTGTCCTAGTGACACGAAATGGAATATTGCTTGGATAGCAAATCCATTACGTGAAAAGTCCGAATCGAAAGCTCACTGTGTGGGCTTCATAAAAGGTGGAAAAAGTGTCCTAGTGGCACGAAATGGAATATTGCTTGGATAGCAAATCCATTATGTGGAAAGTCTTAATCGAAAGCTCACTGTGTGGATGTCATCTGCAGACTGCATTCTTCTGGTTTCCGGAGGAACAGCCTATGGTGAACGGAAGGCCCAATATACGGAAGTGAGGCTAAGCAGCCATGTGCAGGACGTGACGATTCCTTGGGTGAGCCCAGTACCAGAGCGCTGTGTGATGGCTCTGCAAGTATGGAAGCCTCCTTGGATGGCGGGGAATGCCCATGGTCTGCCCCTGCCTTCCCTTGAGGGTTGACCAGGATGTCTTTGGCTGTTCTATATGGGCCAGCTAGGATGGGGGATAACACCACAACAGTGAGATTCAAACGTCCTAAGAAACCCCCGGAAAGGTTAACCCGGTCAACAAATGCCCGCAGAAGTCGGATGTGTCGGCCTGACGGCGCAACAACGCAGCTCTGCTGTAAACAGGCACAACGCAGTCACATCCGGAAAAAAAATCCGGATGAACGCAGAAGAAGAAGAAGAAATCGCTGCAGCAAAGGTTTCAATGCCTGAGTGGAAACCTTCATAGACATCATTGCTGCATTGGTCCAGGTTTCTCTTTTGGGACGGTACCCTCCCAGTGTAGGTGGGAAAACACCTTGCCTCTCTAGCTGGTTTGCTATTTTCCTGGCAATTAACTTCTCAAGCAGCTTGCCTATTGTATCCTGCATGGTTATAACTCGATATCCCTGAATGTTTGTGTGGTCTTTGCCAGGCTTCGGCAAGGGAATCAGATAGCTGTGTAACCACTCCTCCTCCTTGATGCTAGCACTTCTATACTGTTGTTGTATATGTCTGCTAGTTCCTCTAGCTCGTTGTCGTTACACCTATTGATGTCGTTGTATCTTATGCCATCTGGCCCTGGAGCGCTGTTTTTTATTGTCGAAGCACAGCCTTGATTTCTTTCACTGTCACTGTGTCTTCATCCGAAGTGTTTTGGGCCTTGCACCTGTCTGACGTTATCTCCTTGGCAAAATTTCGGCCTCTCATGTCTGTCTGGTTGCTCTGCTCTAGATAGCGTTCAAAGAGGGCTTTGCCCTTGTCCTCGTCAGTCCTCTGCCAGATGAGGTCAGCACCTTGGAAGTCAGAAATGCTCTTATTCTTGACTACCCCGTTCATGCTTTTATGTAGTCGCCAGAACAATTTCAGTGACTTGTCTGTGCTTACTCTTTGACACACCTCTGCCATTTTTCACTTTTAACCACCTTTACCAGTTTTTTTTAAATAGCTTACTTTTGTGTGCATCTCTCTTTCTAAGTGCATGCAGGGACTGGATGGCCAGCTCTGTTCTTCTTGGCATTTTGCCATCTCCTTACAGCACCTACGTTTATCCAGCCACGCCTTCTCCACCTCAAGATTCCACCACGGTGGCTGCTCCCAGCTTTTTTTCCTGCCCTGAAGCTTTCTGCGCTTGTCACGTCTTATTTTACTCACCACATCTTGCCCTGTACTGTCATACTGGAAAGTCTTGACCGTTAACTTGTGCTGCCTGGTTCTGCCTTTCTCCACCAATATGCTGCAAGGGCGGTGGTCGCTGTCGTGGTGTCCTAGGACACCCCATCTACACACTGTAGTGAGCGAAGGAGAAACCAGCGCCAGATTCAATAGCACTGTCCTCATCCCTGGACGGCTTGCTGTCCTGGTGACACAGCCACTGTTGATACAAACCAGGTCAATGGTTTCAAGTGCAGTCTCGAGCTCCTCCCCTTGTGTGTTGGAGGAAATGTTTCCCCATGATCTGCCTTTAGCGTTGAAATCAGCCACAGAAAATAACATTTCTCTCGTGACCTAATATGTCACTTAAGCACTGCCACTTCTGGGAATCCATACTCGCGTTGCGGGCATAAACATTAACCAAGCACGAATGGTAGACTGGATTGAACTCTACCGCCTGTATTTGTATATCGTCACTGTCCCAACTGGACATGTCTAGCTCTGACGCCACCATGCTGTCGCGAATGAGAATCGCCATTCCCAGACGTCGTCTGTAGAAACATTTGAAGCCGGCATTCCGGAGTAGCTGATCACCCAGTCTTGTCTCCTGGAGCGCTACAATGTCATTCCTGTAAACCAGATTTTCTAAAATAGGACCCCGTTGTTTTACGCTGGCGCAGTTCCAATACAGAATACGGATATTCCTGAGGCCCAGACTGTCACACTTGAGTCTAAAACGTCTTAAACCACCACGTTTACCTTGTCGCTTGCAACCTGCCCTGCGCCCACACCGTCTTGTTAGGTTGACTGCCAACCGCTCGGAGAACACACGTTATTCGGCCATGTTGAAAAACCCGAACACCAGAGAAAACCACACACGCTGCGAAAATTCACTCAAGGATTGCTTCGCTCGATGCACGAACTCCGTAGCATCCGCGCAGATCTTGAGTAGAAACTCCTGGTTTTACATCCTGGCACACAAACTACACGCTAGAGTTGAATAAATCCATCTCCTACGCGAAAAATTTAATGATCACAAATACAACACGACCGACCGTCGCCATCTTGAAAACCGGAATCAGTGAACACAGTTGAGTTGAGTTGAGTTGAGTTAACAGCAGCCAGCGAAGAGTCATACTACTAATCGTTCCCACCGCTATCTGATTAAAAGTTCTCCTGTCTTCCCTCTCAGTTTGAGAGATTCTTCCAGAACCCCCTGCCGACACCCCGCAACCTCATTCTTTCCACATGTGGGTTCTCAATCTGTTCCTCCGCCTTCTCCACCTGGTCCACAAGCGCACGACCACCTCCCCTTGTCCATAGGCACAATACCACCAAGGGGTGCATTTCCTGGTAGCCTATCAGCCTGTTCATTCCCCCGTACCCCCGAGTGGTCAGGGGAAAATATCCACACAATGCGCACAATCTGTGACCTCTGAAGCGACGAGAGCCATTCCACACGAAACATTCCTTTCTCCACCTTGCTAAGCATACTCTTTGAATCCGTAATGAATACAACGTGTGTTACAGTAGTCTCTTCTAGCCACGGAAATGCCGCTGTTACTGCCTTCCAACTCCATTCTCATGCTGGAGGTCGTAGTCTCATATGCCAGACTCTCCTTTTTCAAGACTCGTCCATTAGCCTTAGCAATAAAGCCCCAGCCACTACGTCTGTTTCTCACCACTGACCCATTCTCTGCACTCATGACCCAATGTTATTATTACATTGTGCCAGTCCGTCTTGTCTTCTGGAACTTCAACCCACTCTCTTTCACGATTGATGGTCTCTAGGTCACACATACCTGACGTATAGAAAATTTTGCCTGTGCCATCCGGGACCTGCCTCGTCTTAGTCTATGACCCTTGTCCATATTCATTGCTGCATGCAGCGGGTGATCCCTGTCTGCGGTAACCTTATGCCTATCCGTCATTGTTGGTAACGCCAGGATATGCCTCATGCATATAACTGGTGTGTCCTTTGTGCACCCCAGGATTAAACGCATGGCAGCATTCTGTATGCGCTCCAACCTTTCAAGCTGGCTCTTTGATACTGTCAGCAGCCCCAAACTATACTCATTGACAGAAATTATTAACTGCCAAAAGAGCAAGTACAGCATCCTTTGATCTACCCCTGTTGCTGCCAATGCATTAAGTCCCCTACCAGCTTCCACCACCAAAGCCTCCACGTGATCCTTAAAAGACAAATACCTGTCAAAGGTGATACCCAAGTACTTCAATTTACTCTCTCGACTAAGAGGACAACCATACAGCATAATACCTGGGACATCTGCCTTGACGATCCGGTTATCTAGAATCTGTAGATCCGGTTCTACACAACCGATGCCATGTCTGGGTGTATAATGGCCCCTGCGTCCCTGCACCACTCCGCTACCTTGTTTACTGCCACCTGTAAGTCTTTCGCCAAACTGGCCCTGTCTCTGCCCCGTCTGTACACCAGCACATCATCTGCAAATGTCAAGATTCTACCCACACTCGGTGTCTCAATAGCTGCCAGTTTGCTGGTTAGACATTAAAGAGCACTGGGGACAAGGCAGATCCCTGCGGCAACTCAGGTGTAATAGTACAGGGGTCAGAAGTCCAGGAACCCATGCGCAGTGCAACCTTACGCTGATAAAGGACTGCCGCAACCCATCTAACAAGGCAAGGGCAGACTTCCATGTCCAACAGTGTGTGTAACACAGTTAAGAACAAACAGTTATTTGACAAGCACACTCTCATCTCATCTCTTCTCATCATCTTACTCTAGTACCTTGTAGTGTCGAGGGTGAAGTATAAACAGCGGGAGAATGCCCACTTGTGAGCCTTATGTGTTGATATTCACATGGACTCTCTTTTTCCCTCCGCCTATCGTTTACGTGGTCGGCCTCTTCCCCTATTTCCATCTGGTCTGTACACCATTGCTTGTTGTGTTATACTGTTAGCTGGTAACCTACTTGCATGGCAGAACCATTTGATTTGTTACCTTCTAATAAAATCTAACGCTGCTATAATTCCTACTTTAATCCTGATTTCTTCATTTCTTATCCAATTTCTTCTTGATACATTGATCATTCTTCTCAGGAATCTCATTTCTGTTGTTGTAATGTTTTTTTCTCTCTTTTACTGTCATTGTCCAGCTTTGGCAATAGTGGCATAGAGGTGGTGGAAGGTTTGTGTTGTAAAGTGCTTTCTTAGTAGCTATTGATACATATTTGTTCTTTAGTATTGGTGCCATTTGTCCAATGAATTGGTTTGCCTTATTGCATTTATTTTCGATCTCGCCTTCTGATTTGCTATTTGATGATATTAAAAGTCGCTTAAAAGTCGACATTGTCGACTACATTGCACCGGGTTTTATCCCATATGGCTCGGTCTCTTTCCGCAGAGCGGAAAGCACAAAGCACGAACTCCGGAGCTCTGGCGACGACCCACAGGAATCTCAGAAAAATTTCATTCGTGAACCGAAGGACGCGGCCCGGAATTGAACCCAAACCTTCGGAGCCCGACTCAAACGGATTGACCACTTCACCAATTTTTTTCGGCCTACATCCATTTGATGATATTATGCTTTCTAAGTTCTTGAAGCTCTTTACTTATTTCATGTGATGTTCGTAAAGATGGGTATTGTGTGTAGTCTCTTTTGCTGCCTTTGTTTTTCCAAATTGGGATACTTATGGCGTTCCCGCAGTCTCGTGGTGTCTGTTGTTCTACCCAAATGTGGTTGAATAGTCTATGTAGCCATGCTGTTCCTACTTTTCTTGCTGCTTTAAGTAATTCATTTGGTATTTCATTTTGTCCCGGTGATTTGTTCGATGGGCCTAAACTGACGGCTTCTTTAATTTATTCTGTCAGTATGTCTGGTTCTAGTTCTTCGGTGGCATCTGTGTCGGTTTCTTGAATTTCTGTAACATTTGATGGGATGTTGAGAAATTTTTCGAAGTACTGATTCCATCATATTAGGATGTGTGTTTGTTCACCTATTGGTTCTCCATTTTCGCTGTTAATTATTTCAGTTGGGTCGAAGGATTCTCCTCTGGTTCTCATTGCACTTACCTTTTTGTAGAAGTTTCTAGTTGCCTCCTTGTAATTTTTATTTAGGGTTTCTCCATACTCCTCCTAGTCTTATTGTTTTTTTGTTTTTTTTTTAACTATTTTATTCACATGTCTTCTCACTATCCTATATTCTGTGTAATCACGTTCCTGTTTGCTCTTCAACCACCTTTTACATTGCTCCTTTCTGTCTTTTACAGCTTTCTTTACCTGTCCGCTCCACCAACTTGTTATTTTCTTTTTCCGTGTTTTGCGTTTTTACGTGGTTCCATGTGTTATTTTTTTTTAGTATTTCTTCTTCTTCTGCGTTCATCCGGAGTTTTTTTTTTTTTCGGACGTGATTACGTTGTGCCTGTTTACAACAGAGCTGCATTCTTGCCCCGTTAGGCCGACGCTTTTGGTATCTAGATCATTCCACTTATACCAGGTAAATATTTGTGAGTCTTTGTGTTTATAGAATGTGTTTGTTAAATAGAGGTCGTGTTGGCTGCATAATTCTATCAGTCTACTTCCGTTATCATTTCTTTCATTATGTTGGTCTCCAAATGCTCCAAGGTGTTTTTCTATGCCTGCTCTGTTGTGTCCTAGTCTTGCATTGAAGTCTCCCATAACTATGATGTTGTTCTGCTTCTCTATTTTATTTAGCACGTCATGGATGTCTTCGTATAATTCCTCGTATTCTTACTCATTTTTGTTTGTATTACACGGTGCGTACATTTGTAAATATGTTGCAATTTTTTGTTCTTTCATTCTGACTGTTATGATTCTTTCTTATATATATTTTATTTCTAGTATTCCTCTTGCTAGCCTTGGTTCAATGACTATTCCCACACCATGTCTTGCCCTTTCTTACTGTTCCACTCCAGAGTAGAAATACGTGTAACTTTGGTGGATCTCCTTGCATTCTTCCCTTTTATTCTGGTGTCCGCTATTCACATCAGTCCATTGTTCCTCTCTTCCATTGTTTCTATAAGTTCTTCTTCCTTACTATTAAAACCGTAGACGTTCATTGTGCCTGTTTTTAATCGCTGATCTATCTTGTAGTCTATTAACATTGCCATTTGGGACAGTCCGTTTATACTTTTAGATTTTCTACGAGCAGTATGAAGAACCCCTGCCGGCTTGCTAGACCAGTCGCAGGTTTAGGACAAAATTCTGACCATAGGGAGTCCGTCCCCTATGGCGAGCCATAGCCCCGTTAGCCCATGACCACGTGGGGTGGGATTGACTTGTGTAGTCTGCGGGTCATCGGCAGGCTACTGTGGTATTTAAACATAGAAATGGGAGATCGATGTTCCAAATTATCAGTGGACCCCTATTATAGGAAAACCAGGAAGTGGCTCGGATGATTTCCTATTGATACAACAGGTTTTCCTATAGAAGGAGAAGAGAGCCCAGGGAAGTCACTGCTTTAAAGAGAAAGTAAGATTACTCTAATTAGAGGGCAAGCGAGTTGTATCCCTGCCACCAGCTCTCTCTTGTTGAATCTGGTAGTTAAATGACGTACACTTATCACTCTAATATTAATTAAAGGGATTCACATATAACACTAATGAAAGTACAGAACACCGTATGAGACGTTCACATTAATGTAATAAACAAAACGGGTTGGGGGTATACACAATGGGCAATACAATTTACATAAATATTACACACTTGATATCTTTATGCCTAATTATCTAATAAATGTTACTGTCCCACTGTCTGATCGTTGATACCAAAAATTCAAGAACACCCGACACAATTATAGCACAATTAACTACATATAACTGTTTGTATTTCTCTAGTTAAGATAAAAACTGTTTATAAATGTTTATTTCCTGGACACATCTGGCACTTGTTGAACTTGACACTGGGTATTCTATGGTTCATGATTCCTTGTAGAATGATCTCTGTAGGTATCAATATAGACTAATTGGATGTGAGTAAAGATTGTTGTTTATTTGTTGAGTAGTTGTTACGTAGTTGTTACATAGTTGTTTAATAGTTCTTATGGAGTTGTTTAATAGTTGTTACATAGTTGTTACGGAGTTGTTTAATAGTTGGCCGCTGGACATAAATGAGGATACATGGGGTGTTAATGAGACTTAGCTTCATCCTTGTGTGGCTGACTGGCAAATATAAGGGCGCAGATTTTCCTCCTTCACTGAGGAATCGCTCCACTTCGGCCAGGGATTATTTCCCTTCTTGGGATCATCACTTGAACCAACGGACCACCTCCCATATCGTTTGTAACATAATGGACAACATAATTGTACACCCCCCCCCCTCCACCCCCCACCTTTACAAAATAATTAGAAAACTCCTCCTCAAAAATTTTGGAACAAACACTCCTATAATACTACTACATAAAGATAAATCAGCCAGACCTTTGTCTGCTGCCTATAGTGTAACTTAAATGAGTGGACTTAACAAATGTCCTACATGACATAGGCATACCTCTAGCATGTCTGCAATGCACGTCAGAACTCTTGTGTGCACCAAGCAATCATACTCATTAGTATAATTATTCGCTCAGTGGTTAATTTCTACTGGTCGGACTCCGATTAAGAGTGACATCTCACTCTGGTTCTTATGCATATGTCCTTTCCTCAGGATACGGGGTAACATAAAATCATCACACACCTAATGTATATACTGTTTCAGATAATACGTATATATCATATAACATGCATGCGTATTTAGACACACATTAAAGAAGACATAATCACAAAGAAAGATTATCCTAATAAATTCTGTCGTCAATCCTAGGATAAGAAACATAAGATAATCCAAGGATAGTTTAAAAGACATTTACAGTGTCTACAAATTATGGCATCTTCCCATAAGAAAATGGATATATTCCATGATGTTTTCAGAATAGGTCTCTTAGTTAGACTTAAGTCACTAACCACTATCATGACATGAAGACTGATACTAAACTGACGTTCCCTCGACACAGACAGGGTAGCTTTATAAGTATTTCTCACCTCTTTGTTTCCAGGGATTCGGTATATTATCCACTGAAATATCACATCTTGTTAGAATCAGTTTTTCATGAGGACTACACTTAAACTGAATTCGCTACTCCCTATATACAATGTGTTATCCCCCCCCCCCCCCCCTTTGCCACTTTAATTGCGCACTTAGTCTACACTAGGAGATCGGATAAACATGGTTTCGGGACATCCTTCATGTAAGGTAAATATCCGCGGACCTTCTTTTATTAGTTTGTCGTAATTAGTCTGCATTCCATTGAAGCACTATCTGCCGTAAAATAATACTTCACTTGGGCTAACGGCAACACACTTGGGAATTACTGGGCGTAATCTGCTATTCTAATTAATAAATCGCCGGTCGTTGTATTTACTGGGCACTATGAATTTCCAGACGTAGGTGTTTTCCCAACCATCGCATTGGTAATATCAACAGGCGTTGTTAACCATGTATTGAGAATATGCTGTGCTTTTTCGACGGTTCTCAAACTGTAGTTATGGGGAAATTGAAAATGTCACAGCTACTAATTTTCACTTTTCACCCCTCCCGGGAGAGGCTAGCCTATCCTAACCCTGCGAACACTTGTGTAGTAATAATAATATATCTATAAATGTCATTTATTTTAAGAATTCAGATGCTGCCACTTTTATAGCCAAGCGCTTTACATGTGTCTACTGCGAATGTTGCAAATTTCTTTGACTGCCAGAGTAACTAACAACGATTACTTGAAAGAGGTTAATGAAACCAAAACACTATATACAACAATAAGAAAGAGACAAACAGCTTTCTTCGGTCTTGTGATGAGAAGAGGGGCATTGGAGAACATCGTGACAACTGGAAAGATCTAAGGGAAGAGAGGCAGAGGCAGGCCAAGTGAAATTATGCTGGACGGATTGAGACGGTGGCATGGAGAAATATCATCAGCAGAGTTGATCCAGAATACTAAAGACGGAGATCTGTGGAAAGCTATGAACGCCTACGCCAGCTGGCAGGGCACTTGATGATGTTGATGATGTCTACTGCAGAACGTGGCTCTCATACCGCGCAGAAAAGCCTCACGATCCCTGGCCATGTCTCCGGCCTCATGCACCCTCATGCCTAAGGTGTCTGCAATGTCGTTTCTCCATCTTCGTCCTGGTCAAAGACCCGTTGGCAGATAATTAACTGCATATCCTTTACAGGACGTCGAAGTCAACCGCAGCATTTTTTGTCTGTTCGTGATTTCTTGGCAAGTTTACGTTCAGCAGTTTGCCACTGCTTTCTGAACGAACGGTACCCAGAAAAAACCAACGCGAGGCGGTCTGCTGCCAAATCCCATGCAGCTGCGTTTCGAACGCGGGTATGCGGGATTACGAACTGCCTCCGTAACTCCTCTGCCACGGAACCGTTGGCAAGAAACATTCGTAGTATGGAAAGTTAATTCACATGCAAAATCAGTCCAGTGGACTAGAAGTAGTGGCAAGTGGGCGGACTACGCTTGAGTTCAAAGCCAACGGGAAAAAAATGCAAGGGAAGCAGCAGTCAACTTGAAACAGTATTCAGTCAACTTGAGACAGTATTCAGTCAACTTGAGACAGTATTCAGTCAACTTGAGACAGTATTCAGTCAACTTGAAACAGTATTCTGTCAACTTGAGACAGTATTCAGTCAACTTGAGACAGTATTCAGTCAACTTGAAACAGTATTCTGTCAACTTGAAACAGTATTCAGTCAACTTGAGACAGTATTCAGTCAACTTGAGACAGTATTCAGTCAACTTGAGACAGCATTCAGTCAACTTGAGACAGTATTCAGTCAACTTGAAACAGTATTCTGTCAACTTGAAACAGTATTCAGTCAACTTGAGACAGTATTCAGTCAACTTGAGACAGTATTCAGTCAACTTGAGACAGTATTCAGTCAACTTGAAAGAGTATTCAGTCAACTTGAGACAGTATTCAGTCAACTTGAGACAGTATTCAGTCAACTTGAGACAGTATTCAGTCAACTTGAAACAGTATTCTGTCAACTTGAGACAGTATTCAGTCAACTTGAGACAGTATTCAGTCAACTTGAGACAGTATTCAGTCAACTTGAGACAGTATTCAGTCAACTTGAGACAGCATTCAGTCAACTTGAGACAGTATTCAGTCAACTTGAGACAGCATTCAGTCAACTTGAGACAGTATTCAGTCAACTTGAGACAGTATTCAGTAAACTTGAGACAGTATTCAGTCAACTGAGACAGTATTCAGTCAACTTGAGACAGTATTCAGTCAACTTGAGACAGTATTCAGTCAACTTGAAACAGTATTCAGTCAACTTGAGACAGCATTCAGTCAACTTGAGACAGCATTCAGTCAACTTGAGACAGTATTCAGTCAACTTGAGACAGTATTCAGTCAACTTGAGACAGTATTCAGTCAACTTGAGACAGTATTCAGTCAACTTGAAACAGTATTCAGTCAACTTGAGACAGTATTCAGTCAACTTGAGACAGTATTCAGTCAACTTGAGACAGTATTCAGTCAACTTGAGACAGCATTCAGTCAACTTGAGACAGCATTCAGTCAACTTGAGACAGCATTCAGTCAACTTGAGACAGTATTCAGTCAACTTGAGACAGTATTCAGTCAACTTGAGACAGCATTCAGTCAACTTGAGACAGCATTCAGTCAACTTGAGACAGCATTCAGTCAACTTGAGACAGTATTCAGTCAACTTGAGACAGTATTCAGTCAACTTGAAACAGTATTCAGTCAACTTGAGACAGTATTCAGTCAACTTGAGACAGTATTCAGTCAACTTGAGACAGCATTCAGTCAACTTGAGACAGTATTCAGTCAACTTGAGACAGCATTCAGTCAACTTGAGACAGTATTCAGTCAACTTGAGACAGTATTCAGTCAACTTGAGACAGTATTCAGTCAACTTGAGACAGTATTCAGTCAACTTGAGACAGTATTTAGTCAACTTGAGACAGTATTCAGTCAACTTGAAACAGCATTCAGTCAACTTGAGACAGCATTCAGTCAACTTGAGACAGCATTCAGTCAACTTGAGACAGCATTCAGTCAACTTGAGACAGTATTCAGTCAACTTGAGACAGTATTCAGTCAACTTGAGACAGTATTCAGTCAACTTGAGACAGTATTCAGTCAACTTGAAACAGTATTCAGTCAACTTGAGACAGTATTCAGTCAACTTGAGACAGTATTCAGTCAACTTGAGACAGTATTCAGTCAACTTGAGACAGTATTCCGTAACGAAAGCATTGTGACTGTCCTTTTCTGCATGCAAAATCGATGCGGTCCAAATATAACGATGATTCAATAATTTTCCATCTCTCATCTTCAGGTTCAATGACAAACTACTGGACGTAAACTTGCCAAAAAAAAAAAAAAAACGCAAATAACACAGCTTGATTCACACAGAAATATACTTTAATATTATAATTAAATTATTATTATGAAATTTCTCAAGTGAAAACAAAATTAGCACATAAAAATGTTAGGTTTACACAACAAAAGCTATTATTATTGCTGTTGTTATTATTGTTATTGTTATTATTATTATTATTTCTCTGTTATCTTGTCTGGCTGCTTTGAACTCTCTCTTCGTACGTCCCTGTGCGCTAGCCACAGCAACATAGCCATCACTCCCAAACCGACAAATCTGAGCCCCACGTAGACGCCCATGTAGAGGTACCTGTACCGATCTCTGTCATACAACATGCAATTGCCACTGCTGCTCCACAGGAAGCACGACATGTCTATAATCTTCCCGAAAAAGAGAGGTGACGGAAGAATCCCTGAAATAAACAAGTACAGGGTCAGTAATATTTCAACGCGTTGCCAAGAGCGTTATTTATTATTTCTTGAGGCCCAACTGGCAAATCTTTCTCATAATCCAGAATTGATCTTCCAGTTAAAGAAAATAAAATGGCTGGTTGTTTTTGTTGTTGATTTGGCCAACGTCTTTGATGTTGTTTGGTTGGATGGATTCAAGACGCGCAACCACAAAAAGTTTAAGTAAGAAATAACCACTGGACAAGAGATTCCTTTAGACACAGCAATTGTCAAACGTGATAGATCTTGAGTTCTCAATTAGTTCAGCTATGCCGAATGGATAAGAGCACTCGCGCGTAAACTTCTGGTGTGCTGATGTCGAGACAGCGGGTTACACCCAGTTAGTTCGACTAAACTTTAACATCTCGTCCTTGACTTCATCATCATCAAGTGCCGTGCCGGCTGGCGTAGGCGTTCATGGCTCTCCATAGATCTCGGTCTTTGGTTTTCTGGATCAACTCTGCTGCTGATATTCCTCCATGCCACCGTCTCAATCCATCCAGCATCATTTCTCTTGGTCTGCCTCTGCCTCTCTTCCCCTCGATCTTTCCAGTTGTTACAATGTTCTCCAATGCCTCTCTTCTCATCACGTGACCGAAGAAAGATGTTTGTCTCTGTCTTATTGTTGTATATAATGTTCTAGTTTCATTAGCCTGTTTCAGGCAGTCGTCGTTAGTTACTCTGGCAGTCCAAGGAATTCGCAACATTCGTCTCAGGAACCACATCTCTGTTGCTTCTAATTTCTTCTTAATTTGTTCATTTACATTCCAAGATTCACTGCCATACAGCAAAACTGGTTCTACATAGCATTTCAGCACTCTCTTTCTTACATTCAGTGATAACGACTTATTGCATAAGATACTCTTCATTTTCTGAAATGCGGCTTTTGCCTGCCCTATTCTGCTCCTAATCTCTGTTGTACATCTTCCATCTGATGTTATAAATGCCCCTAGGTATCTAAAATTATCCACTTGGTTAAGGATTTTCCCTTCTATTTCTATGTCACATTTTGGTGTCACCATTTTCTTTGATATTACCACTGTTACTGTTTTCTTGATATTCAAGGAGAGTCCTTTCCTTGCACTCTCTGTTACTACAACAGTCTAATAATTGTTGTAGGTCTGTTGAATTATCCGCCACCAATACTGTGTCATCTGCATAGCGTATATTATTTATATTATAACCTCCAACTAGTATTCCTGGCATCTCTTTGATCTCTCTCATTATTACTTCGCTATACAGGGAGAAAAGATCTGGTGACAAGACACACCCTTGTCGTACTCCTAGCTTATCTGTTCGTAACTACCCTCTTTATTTCCCATTTTAATTGCTGCTACTTGGTTCCAGTAAACATTCTTTATTATTCTTAAATCTTTTCCATCAATGTTGATATCTTCCAACATTTTAATCAGTTCATCATGTTTTACTTTATCAAATGCCTTAGTATAATCTATGAAGCACAAATATATGTCTCTCTGTTTCTCTATTGACCTTTCTATTAGTGTCCGTAATGTATAAATTGCATTGTTTGTGCCCTTTCCTCCCACAAATCCATACTGTTCTTCACTAATTTCCATTTTTATTTTATGTTTGGTTCTTCTCTTTATGATTCTGAGTAGAAAGAAGCTTAGTGATATGGTTTATAAGGTTAATTGTACGAAAATCTTCACAATCAATTGCTCCTGGTCTTTTTGGTATAGCTATAAATACAGATCTCAGCATATCACTGGGTAAATATCCACTGCTGTAAATATCATTCAACATTTTGGTTAATACATCTACTCCAAATTCTCCCAATACTTCTAATTCTTCTATTGTGATTTCATCTGGCCAGCTGTTTTTCCTTTCTTCATACGTTTCATAGCGTCAGCGACTTCTTCTTTCAGAATAGGACGGACCTTCTAATTAGTTAGTTAGTTATCAGTTGGGGTATCTTCGTTGCACTCCGGACATGTCCATAGGTGCTCAGATCCTCCCCCCCAGCATATGCATCAGCGTCCGGTGGCTAATAGTGCCAGTTCTGTGTTGGTTGACGAGGCGCTTTGTTTTCCCGATGTACCTCTCGCGTCTGGCTGTGCCGATTCTTACTCCCAGGTCTTTCATCCTGGAAAGCGATGTGGAATCACTGGCGTCAAAATCCTCTGTTCTCGCCATATCTTTAAGGGCGTTAATAACATCGGCACGATCCATGGGCTGGCCATCTACAGGGGGTGCAGAGCCAGCCAATTTATCAGCTCGTTCATTTCCCTCGACTCCCGCATGTCCCGGGACGAAGATGAAGGTGACTTTGCGGACAACAGACTTCCGCAGCGACTCAGTCCACTGTCTACGTACAGATCCAGCTTCGACCTTCTGAATCATGCTCATTGAATCACTTAGTACACACACGTTGGTATAATGCTGTGATTCCAGCCATATGAAAGCCTGTGTAACTGCCATCACCTCCATCGTCATGCTGCTCGTGGTCATAGAGTGGGCACCACTGGATTCTTGAACGGTTCGGCCCGCTGAACGGGCTGTAAATGCCCACGCACTTCTCTGCTGCTTTACAACAGATCCATCTGTATAGATGAGCACTTCGGGGCTATCTGAGTGATCATAGATGAGCGCGTTAACCTCTGCATTGACAGCGGCAGGGTTCTGCTCTCTGCACCGTCTGTCGAGTGTGATAATGCAGGAGAAGGTACACTTAAAAGCTGGAGGCACCGGCACCCATTCCTTGCCGGGGTTGATACTGGTAAGACTGCAGACCTGTCCGACGACATCTTCCGCCCGACCCATCCATGATTTGCCCCTCTTTAGCCTGTCACCCTTTTCTCTGAATACAGCGTCATGCAGAGGGTGCTGCTCATCTGCACTTATTTTTAAGTATGCACGAGCTCTCCAGATCTTGATCCTGTGTTCCATTGTCGGGAAGTCAAGGAGGTATCTCATTGCTACACAGCTGGTGTCTCTCGTGCAGCCCAAAATGATGCGCATGGCTTCGTTTTGTACCTTTTCAAGTCTTCCAATCTGTGTAGGGCTGACAGTGAGGATGGCCAGGGCATACTCGATGCGTGAAAGCACAAGTCCTTGGAACAGAAGTAATAGCAGTCTTTGCTCGATATTGGCAGTCGCCATGACTCTCATTGCTGCCAAACCTTTTCGAGCCTTCGTTATGACATAATCGACATGATCTCTGAAGGACAGGCTACGATCAAGCCTCACGCCAAGATATGTCATTGACTGGGTTCTACTCAGAATGCTCCCATCCATTCTTACTGCCGGCAGGTCTGTTTTCACAATATGGTTGTTTAGTGAGAACCATGTAACCGTTGCCTTTGCAGGGTTGACAAGGGCAGCGGCATCAGCACACCATGAGGAAATTCGATCTAGTTCGCCCTGCATATAGTTGGCAACCGCCTGTCTATCTCGACCCTGTCGATACACGAGGATGTCGTCAACGAATGATAGAGTCCTACCCCTCCCATCCAACTGTTGTTCAGTGATCGGCACCGTATACACGTTGAATAGTACTGGTGACAGTGGTGAACCCTGCGGCAATCCTGGACATATCGTTATCGGCTCAGAAGACCAACTCCCGCATCTTAGCACCACCTTCCTTTGGAGTAGAACTGCAGCTATCCATCGTACAAGGTGAGGGTGCACTTTCAGTCTGAGGAGGGTTTGCATCAAGTGCTCGAAAGATACTCTGTTATATGCGTCCTCTAAGTCTATGGCGGCCGCACATGTCTCTTCTCTGACCTGAAATCCTTCGTAAACATCTTGAGCAAAGACCGCCGCATTCAGCCACGGACCTTCTAATTAGTTAGTTAGTTATCAGTTGGGGTATCTCCGTTGCACTCCGGACATGTCCATAGGTGCTCAGATCCTCCCCCAGCATATGCATCAGCGTCCGGTGGCTAATAGTGCCAGTTCTGTGTTGGTTGACGAGGCGCTTTGTTTTCCCGATGTACCTCTCGCGTCTGGCTCTTCTTCTTATTAGACGGACCTTCTAAGTTATTTTCTTCTGTTAGTTCTTCCCTTTCTCCATCATATAATTCTCTTATATACTCATTCCACCTCTTCATTATAGCATCTTCCTCTAATAATATCTTTCCTGTTTTTGATTTCAAACACCCTGTATTTATTCTGATTTTTTTCCCGGTAAGTTCACTGATTTGTCTGTGCATATTTTTTGTATCTTTAATGGAATTTAATTCAATTTTTTTGCATTGCTCGTTTAACCAACTTTCTTTAGCCTTCCCACATTTATCTTTTATTTCTTTATTTATCTTATTGTATTCTTGTTTATCATTTTTACTCTGTTTTCTTTTGTCCATCAGCTTTAAGATTTCTTCATTCATCCCTTTTTTCTTAGCTATTGTGCCTCTCTCCGGTAATACTTCTTTTGCTAGTTTGATGAATGGAGTCCCTTAACATTTCCCATTGTTCATTTATACTCTGTATTTTAGCTATTGCATTGTACCTATTTTTCACAGTCACTCTGTATTGTTCTTGCATTTCTTTATCTATTTTCAGAACCTCTTTATTAAGTCTCATGTTCTTAATCATTTTTTCCCCTCTCTTTAATCTTACTTTTATTTGTCCACATAGTGGTACATGATCATTATTACAGACAGCACCAGGCATTGTCTTTACATTAATTAAAGCATTTCTAAATCTTTTATTAATTAGTATGTAGTCAATTTGGTTGCGTATTTTCTTATCAGGGCTTTTCCATGTGTACAGTCGTCTTTTATGGTGTTTAAACCATGTGTTTCCAATTATCATATCATTGATATTTGCCCATTCTATTAGCTTTTTCCCTCTTTCATTTCTTGTACCTAAACCATAATTCCCCACTACATCCTCCATTTTTCCCTTTCCTACTTTTGCATTAAAATCACCAAGTATTATTTTTATTTCTTGTGATCCAATTTGAGCCATCACCATTTCTATTTCGTCATAAAAGTGTTGTATTTCTTCATCACTACTGCTTGTTGTTGGTGCATATACTTGTATAATATTTACATCTATTGGTTTGCCTTTGATTTTTACCATAATAACTCTATCTGAAATACACCAGTATAAGTTAATTGACTTGGCTGTTTTTTCATCTAATATTATTCCTACACCTTTTTCATGTGCATCCCCTCCAGAATAAATTATTGTGTGATTGTCAGCTATAATTTTGCCCGATCCCTTCCATCTCATCTCACTAACGCCTAGTATATTCATTTTCATGCTATCCATCTCTCTTAGAACATTGGTCAACTTTCCTAGCTCATTTAATGTCCTAACATTCCATGTTCCTACTCTACATTTATTTATTTTAGTTATGATTTTGCCATCATTAGCTGGATGGCGGTCTGGTGTCACCTGTGACTTGACTTGGGGATGTAAATTACCAGCACTTCTGAAGTTGGAGTGCGTTCGCCTGATGGCGAGGGACACTGGTAATAGGGAAAGCTAATCCACACGCAGAAATCAGTCCAGTGTACTAGAAGAAGTAGCACGTGTATGGACTACGCTTGGGTTGGTGTTGTTGGTTGTTGGTGTTGTTGGTTGTTGGTGTTGTTGGTTGTTGGTTGTTGGTTGTTGGTGTTGTTGGTTGTTGGTGTTGTTGGTTGTTGGTGTTGTTGGTTGTGGGTGTTGTTGGTTGTGGGTGTTGTTGGTTGTGGCTGTTGTTGGTTGTGGGTGTTGTTGGTTGTGGCTGTTGTTGGTTGTGGGTGTTGTTGGTTGTGGGTGTTGTTGGTTGTGGCTGTTGTTGGTTGTGGGTGTTATTGGTTGTGGCTGTTGTTGGTTGTGGGTGTTGTGGGTGTTGTTGTGGGTGTGGTGGTGGTGGGGGTGGTGGTGGTGGTCGTCGTCGTCCTCCTCCTCCTTCTTCTTCTTCTTCTTCTTCTTCTTCTTCTTCTTCTTCTTCTTCTTCTTCTTCTTCTTCTTCTTCTTCTTCTTCTCCTTCTTCTTCTTCTTCTTCTTCTTCTTCTTCTTCTTCTTCTTCTTCTTCTTCTTCTTCTTGCTTGCTTGCTTGCTTGTGTTCGTTGGCTTGAGCTCCAACGCGAAGTCCTGTATGTCGGATGAAGGCATCCTGTTGTCCAACATCAGTGTGATGTCATACAAGACCTGAGGTTTGCGTGAGTATCCGTTGTCCCATGTCTGGCTTATTGGTGTGCAGACTGGTGGTTCCTCGCCGTACAGGCAGACACTCTCCGACTTCGGAGGAATTCTTCTTCTTCTTCTTCTTCTTCTTCTTCTTCTTCTTCTTCTTCTTCTTCTTCTTCTTCTTCTTCTTCCGTTCGCTTGTTCTTGAGTTTAAAGCGAGCGAACGAAAGGAAAGGAGGATTGAGTCCTCATGCACTCTGCAATATGCTGTACCATAGGAAGGAAATCATATTTCTGAGCCTTGCCATTATATATATATATATATATATATATATATATATATATATATATATATATATATATATATATATATATATATATATATATATATATATATATATATATATATATATATACACTATGTAACCAAAGAGCTAACTAAAATTGTACGCTGGACTCTATGCTGATGAACTTTCCGCTTTAAGTGCTGCGAACACATGGCTACTGCGTAGAACAGAATACAAACATCACGTGACAATATTAGTTCGCAGCTTGGTGTCTGAGATGGGAGTTCAGCTGAGTATTGCCCTTTCTCTGGAGTAAACGCGTGGATCTCTCTGTTTTCGCAAGATTAGCAGCGAGGTTTGTGTAGACACGTCGACGAAATCCGAGGCAACCGTCGAAAACCGCGGCAAAGCTTTCGCGAGAACAAAATCTACGAAAACTGAAACCGACGAAAACTGAAGGCAACGAAAACCGAGGTTTTATTGTAATGCGAAGAGTGCAAGGGGACGGCAGAGAGATAGCTAGCTATCATGATGTTTTGTTCACATGGTAAAATTGGGATCTGAAAACTTATCTGATCCCACACTCTGGTGATCGTGTGAAATGACGAACCTTGACCACTGGAGCTCTTTGGCATGGCACATGATGATGATGATAATGATCTATGTATTTAAGGTTGAGCCGATCTCACAGCCGTGCTGGTCGTAAATCAGAATCCTTCCACAGGTGGCATCGATCTCAAACAGTGTTGACAAACAAGGGGACTAACCGCTACTATACCCCTCCCCCACAGACAATTATCCTTGTTATTTCCCTTGTACGATATATACACTAAAAACCAAGAGGGTGATCCACTTCATTGTGCCGGGTGCTATCCCAAATACCTCGGTCTCTTTCCGCAGGGTTGCATGCCGGAAACGTCGCACAAAGCACGTACTCCGTAGCTCCAGCGACGATCTCCGGGAGACTACGAGAAAACTGCACCAATGAACCGAACGACGTAGGCCGGAATCAAACACAAAACCTTCGGAGCACGAGGCAGGCAGCGTAACCACTACACTGTTTCAGTCAACTCACGCAGGATGGGAAGATAGTGTAGACTTACCTTGTACACACAGAAGCGTGCGAATTAGTGTCATCTCTAGGTGGCTGCGCTGACAGTGTCAAGGGCTCGATTGGATGGGCGTTCCAAGCCTGCGTTAGTTGTTGGCTAATAGAGAGAGTTAAAGACTGGCCACCTACTGTCTATAATTCCATACCTACAAAATATGATGGTCCTATGATAATACAGATCCACGGCGAGTTCCTACTTCGAGGCTTGTGTACGCTGACAGAGGCATGATCAGGGTGGAACACAGGTTCGATATCATCTCTCGTCATTCGCTACGGTACAGAAAGACTGCCCACACATTCCTCCGTACCCTCAGCTCCTACAAATGTCACGGTGCTAATACTTCGCATTCCTACAGCAGGTTTCTTCTGTGACATTTGTGTTTTGTTTCCCTTGTGTGCACGATCATTGTGGATCTATTAAGTTTAAACATAGACTTCATAAACAAAATATTGCACGATACTTTCATCCCTAGCATATTGCACTGCATTTCATCAGTTACATACTGTAAAGTTACATACACTTTGAAGTGAATAAATAAATAAATACCCGAAATACTAAGTACATAACAGATAGAAGAATTTCCTATTAAATCTTAGACTTCCGAGGGGATAACATTCTCCATATTCAAACAATAAACAGCGAAAAAAAATTTACTATTTCAGCCAATGTATTATTCATTTATTCACTTCATACGATATAGAACTTTGCAGTGCGTACCTGCCGAGAAACAGCGAAATATAACAGGCAAGGAATCGTGCAATATTGTGTTCATATCATCTGTGTTTGTATTCACAAACTAAATACAATGCCACTAATTACCTATTAAGGTCTGACAGAAGGAAGAAGCCCCAGAAGCCAACGACTGATCTCGATGTTCTACGGATCTGGGGGGAAAAAAAACATTCGTTAAGATTAATAAAGAACATCTTTATCTATACGGAAAATCCGGCAACCGTAGTCTATGCTATTCCATTGATGCCAACGCACATGCTTATTTTGCTTAATGGTTAATCCATCCTTGAACCCGAGACCCGCACAGAAATCATTTGATTTTTCTTTTATGATACTGAAGATTCATCACCTTTTTTTTGGTGTGGAACCAACGTTTTATCGAGAGCATTATCCACAATTTATGTATACTACCTTATTAACAATTTATGTATTACCGTATTCACAATTTATTTATACTACCTTATCCACAATTTATGTACACTACCATATCCACAATTCATGTATACTACCATATCCATTATATATATTACGGACAATAATAGAAAGGTCAACAGAGAAACAGAAAGGCATATATTTGTGCTTCATAGATTATACTAAGGCATTTGATAAAGTAAAACATGATGAGCTGATTAAAATGTTGGAAGATATCAACATTGATGGGAATGATTTAAGAATAATAAAGAATATTTACTGGAACCAAGTAGCAGCAATTAAAATGGGAAATAAAGAGGGTAGTTACAAACATATAAAGCTAGGAGTACGACAGGGGTGTGTCTTATCACCAGAGCTCTTCTCCCTATATAGCGAAGTAATAATGAGAGAGATCAAAGAGATGCCAGGAATACTAGTTGGAGGTTATAATATAAATAATATACGCTATGCAGATGACACAGTATTGGTGGCGGATGCTATGTGGCAATATAGGGCTTACAGCATTAAGCTTACGGGTTAACAGAAGGTCTACGGTAAAAGACCAACAAAGGGAAAAGTGAGAAAAACTCACACTATAACAGTTAACTGACACGCTCTGATAAAGCGTGTAAAGGCAGATCGGAGCACATGATGATGATGCATAGCACTAAGGGAAACCATCCAGGAAGTTGCCTATCATGTCACCGGAACAGCCTAGTTCACGAGAAAAGAAACAGCTAGAGTTAGTCAGACCAGGGTCTAGAATAGAAGCAAGACGTAAAACTGTGTTGAAGCCGTGAAAGACTATCAACGCCACTCGTGCAATGATTCTCCATCAAGAATCGGAAATGTTTCATCCAGCTTGTACGGCTAAGTGAATAGCCACTCAAAGATTGGTTCCAGTTTACTGAATTTATGGCAGCTCAGTGATGCTCCACGCCAGACGCCAAGGGCAGACTGTTGTAAGTGTGACTTTAGTATAGTCAGACATCGTGAAAGGAATTGAATAACTGTGCAAATGAAACGATTGTGTCTCGTCAAATTAATGAACTTTACTCAGCAGCACTGAATATGTATTTTTGTATATTTATCACACGCCCTCCCACATATACGGGAATGTGTGAATGTGACTGCTGTGATAATTGTCTATAATAAATAATGAAGAGTACCAAGGACGTCATTTTGTTCATTATTCATCTCATGTGGATGTTCCTGTTAAATCTGTCAGTGAGTCTGAGACAGCGAGCTACCAAACAGCTCATTGGCAGCAGATAAATCAACAGACATACAATAATTGTTGAACACTGTAGTAACAGAGAGTGCAAGGAAAGGATTGATTGATTGATTGATTGATTGGTTGATTTAGGAACCAACATCACAGCATTCGGGACATGCCCATAAGCGCTCCGTCTCCATCCTCAGCAGCCAGCGAAGAGTTCCAACACTAATAGTTCCAGTAGCAATCTGATTATATGTCCGTCTCGCCTTTCCTCTGAGCGTCGATCGTCGGCCAGATCCCCTCGTCACACCTCGCTGCCTCATTCTTTCCAGACTATGGTGATCCATTTGCTCCTCCGAGGTGTACACGTGCTCCCACAAGGCCGCAACCACGTCTGTCTTGTCATGCATCAATACTCCACCAAATTTTGCCGAGCCAGCCAATCTGTCCGCCTGTTCATTCCCCAGTACACCGGCATGCCCCAGAGAAAAGATCCAGGTTATTCTTGCTACCCGTGACCTCCGAAGTGAAGAAAGCCACTCTGCACGAAGCCTGCCTGTTCTCACCCTCTTCAGCATGCTTTCTGAGTCAGTTGCAATCACAATATGTGTATGTATCGTGTTCTCTATCCAGCGGAAAGCTGCACTGACCGCCTCCGCCTTGACCTTTATATTTTGTGGCCGATGGTTAAAACTGAAAACTGGCCTGGGCTGACAGGTAGATTCAGCCTGTCATGGGCTCCAGGACATGTCTTGGGAAGTGGAGGCGGCCGGCCTGATGTTGGCCACATCAGCCACCAGTGCCGGCTGGGAGAGCAGTCTCTACACCAACAGCATTCCCAGAGTTACAGACCTTGTCAGTACCTATCCAACCAACCAACCAATCAACCAACAAACCAACCAATCAACCAACCAGCCAGCCACCAGCTCAACCAACCAACCAACCTAATGAGCGAACCAACCAGCCAGCCAAACAACCAACCAGCCAACAAACCAATCAGCCGACCAACCATCCAACTACCCAACTATCCAACCAACCAACTAACCAACCAACCAAACATCCATCTATCCAACTATCTAATCAACCACCTAACAAACTAACCAACCAACCAACCATGCAACCAACCAACCAACCATCCAACCAACCAACCAGCAAACCAACCAATTAGCCAACCAACCATCCAACTATTCAACCAAACACGAACCAACCAACCAACCAATCATCCATCCAACAAACCAACCAACCATCCGTCCATCCACCCACCCAACAAACCACCCACCTACCAACCCAACGAACAAACCAACCAGCCAGTCAACCATCCAACCAACCACGAACCAACGAACCAACCAACCATCCACTCAACCAATGAACCAACCAACCAACCACCCATCCACCCAAGCAACCAACCACCCACCCAATCAACCAACCAACCAGCCAGCCAACCAGCCATGTCCCAGAAAATGTGTTGGTACCCATATTATAAGAACCGACCAAGTCTGGTCCCACGCCATCATAAAACAGTGTTTATCTCCAGGGGACATTTAACCCCACGGCAACTGTTCCTGCAGGCAACAGCACATGCGCCATAGCGGCTCCACATATAATTTATAAATTAGTAAATGCAGATCTTCGGACTCTATGCACGACATAAGATTAAAATGCAACATGTTCGACAAACTAAGGACATGAAGTATTGATGACAGTAAGTTTGGAATATGTAAGATGGCATCTATGTATTTGCCGCAGAGTGTCTAGTACATGGGTGGCCAACACGAGGCCCGCGGGCCGCATGCGGCCCGCCAGGAGTCATGTTGTGGCCCGCGGAGTGGGAAACGACGATGAGGTCGAAGCTGTAGCAAGTTTGCTTGTTTACTTTAATTAACAAACAAAAATAAAAAAAATAAAAATAAAAATTAGGTGCGTAGCCCGGCAGAAAATATTATTTCTGAAATTTGGCCCGCCTGCTGAAAAAGTTGGCCACCCCTGGTCTAGTACATGCACAACAGACGAAATGCCACTGGCGTAAACCAAGTGAGTTTGAGGACAGACATTAAAGAGGTGTTAACAATCTGAAATTGCCTGCTACTTTCTTTAAATATATTCCGGTTGACGTGTTTCCTTTCTACAATTAAGAGTAACAAATGTTACATGTCTTGTGCAGGACGCTGTGTCAACCCATCCCAATTTTCTGGGTAATTTAACGATCAGTAGTTTGCCATTCTACTGACAGATAAATTACCTAGCCAATTAACCAACCTACCGTTGGTCGCAAGTTGCTGCAAAGGATATGCAAGATTTTTAAGTTTGTCATTGCTTTCTGAAACGGAATGTTAACGTTTAAGTTCAACTGACCTGACCGGTGTAGGGAGTGAACGCACCATCGAGCTTTCAACGCATAGGAAGTTTAAGGGCAAACGCTTTTAACTTTCCAGCCACGCTGAGTAACTGAGAGTAGTGAAAACATAATGCATGATATACTGAACAAAGAACAATACACACAATCTGCTTAGCTCATCACACGAACTGCTGTTGTCAGGGCACACTCTTCAATCCCTACGCGAACTGGTTACGTCAACACATAGATTGCTTACCTCACACTCAGCATAATTCCGGGTATGATGGACATGGTCATCAGGAAACAGCTCGAGAAGAACATAATTAAAAACGGGATATAGAAATGGCAGTCGAGGTCGCACATCCTAGGGATTGCCTGGCCATTGTTGATGCTTGTGCAGTTACTAAAAATCTGTAAAAGAAACATCCACGTATATCCATTAAGCCAGACATCGTTGACTCAATGAGCTAAGAAAAAAAAACATATGTATGGTAAAATATTTTGTTTCCTTAACTTTTCTGCCCCTTGAAACGTTTGCATGAATACAAGAATTCATTGTTATTAATTTAATTCCTGTTCTACATACGATGGCCTGGTATGTGCCACTTATTTCATTACTTCTGTCTGAAAATTGGAACAATTAATTTACAGTAGTGGTTACATGAGCCCTAACGTAAACAGAAGTAAAGCTCGCCTTTCTTGGGAGGTGTTAGATATAAATAAATTAGGTGCCGTTTTCACAATGAAGGTTGGATGCAATGTATCTCCAACAATGTATGTCTCTCGCCTTTATTGTACATTCTGTCAGACCGCTGTTCGTCCATCTCTTGATGTTATCTTTCCATGCATATCGTTGTCTACCCCATGCTCGCTTGTCTTAAACCTTACCCTAAAGTATGTTTAAACAAAATTAATAGCGTAAGAGCTTACTGCGTAGTGTTCTTGTTTGGCCACACCTCTTTTAACTTGCTGTTCTCGCAGCCTGACCATGGTTGTAGATTCCCAGTCATCAATTGGTTCTCGTAAACGACTTAATTCTCGTAGAGCAGGGGTGGGCAAACTTTTCGCGCGGAGGGCCGCATTGACAAATGTAAAGCTATTGGCGGGCCGCATATATATATATATATATATATATATATATATATATATATATATATATATATATATATATATATATATATATATATATATATATATATACTAGCTGCCCGGCCCGGCTTCGCCCAGGCTCTGGCGGGGATCTATCTATCTATGTATCTATCTATGTATCTATCTATCTATCTATCTATCTATATATCTATCCGCATGTGATGACACGTGATGGCATGTGTTGACACACACGCGGCCAACTTTTTTTTTAACCAAAAACAAAATCGAGAATATACCCATTTAATTGCCAAGCGAACGGAAAAAACAAATGCTTCGATTACTTCAAAAGTTCCACTCCGAAAGAAAGTATAGAAATAAACGTCTAACGTATCCAAAATAAATCCATTATTTTTAATGAACACTGGTTTTAAAAACATAAAAAGATGTGTTAGAAAATTTTCACTATTTAAATAGATGCATTACTTTATGATAATTATTATGAAAATGCCTTAAAGATTACATCTCTGTATATTATAACTCATATGCCTGTAAATAACTATAGAAAAGAGTTTATAAATCCGTGAAAACAATGCAACAATCTATACATAAAATAATAGTGATGTTATTAAAAGTTATGACCCTTGAAATAACTTTTCTTATGTTAAGTCCCCTTGATAGAAATGATAAATATTAGCTGCCCGGCCCGGCTTCGCCTAGGCTCGGGCGGGGATCTATCTATCTATCTATCTATCTATCTATCTATCTATCTATCTATCTATCTATCTATCTATCTATCTATCTATCTATCTATCTATCTATCTATCTATCTATCTATCTATCTATCTATCTATCTATCTATGTATCTATGTATCTATCTATCTATCTATCTATCTATCTATGTATCTATCTATCTATGTGGAGCATCTCATTTAATTCATCGTCAATCAACTCTTTTAATCTATAGATATAACAATGGTACTAAAAGTTATATCCCTTTTTGTCATATATTTTTATATTTTCTTATGCTCAGTCATGTAATTACAAAATTAAATTTTAGGAAGGTAATAGCTGATAGCTGATAGATAAAACTATCACAGTTGGTTGCACAGGAATGAAAGGAAAACGTGTAGAAAATTTCATCTCAATCGGTTGGACCGTTCGCGAACGCATAAAGGACGGACATACATACATACACACACACGATTTTATATATATAGATATATATATATCCCACACGAAATATATATATATATAT
Source organism: Cepaea nemoralis (assembly GCA_014155875.1). Classification (NCBI taxonomy): domain Eukaryota; kingdom Metazoa; phylum Mollusca; class Gastropoda; order Stylommatophora; family Helicidae; genus Cepaea; species Cepaea nemoralis. Next base: position 35,116 of record JACEFZ010026933.1, on the reverse strand, counting down.
ATATATATATATATATATATATATATATATATATATAATATATATATATATATATATATATATATATTGTTTACAGCAACCTATCACAATAAGTAATAATTAATTATTTATAGGTTATTAAGCAGTATAAATAACTAATTATTGCAATTTTATTTTACTTATACACTTAAACATTATATTTAACAATATGGAAAAAGACTTTTACTAATATGTTAACACGATTTTACAGTTTGTTATTATAACAAATATTCTTTATTATCTATCAATGGCTTTAATTTAGACACACAGCGACTACATTGTCACTACAGTTGTTGATTTCTAATGAGATGTATGTAACTGCTTGCAATTTTTGACAATATTCTAGAAATCTGGAGCAAGTTTACTTGTTGAAATTCGCATGACAGCATGCAAGTTGCAGTCCGACAATAAAGACCTATTCTTAGATTTGTTGATCTTCAAGCAAGAGAATGCTTGTTCGCAAATGTATGTTGATCCAAATAATGATAAAAGTTTGGCTGCAAAGTTTTCAAGTTGGGAAATGATTCTTGTGATAAAGATCCATAGAAATCCAGCAAACCATCTGACTTGAATTTCTCTTTCAGGTCATGATCTGCTTGTAAGTCAAGCAGCTCCAACTGTATGTCTTCTGTGGCTGTATCAGCTTCTGCACTAAAAGGGGAACTGAGAATATTGAACTATGGCTCTAATTTCTTGAAATCTTGGAATCTCCATCCAAATTCTTCAATTAATGCATGTAATTGGGCTTTGTATTTTTCAGTCATTTCACCAGAAATGGTTTCTTGTTTCAGCAAAGGGAAGTGACAAAATCTATTTTCACTTGCTTGTCTGGAGAACAGTGAGAGTTTTGCCTAAAATGATTTTACATATACATACAATTCATGTGCAAACACACCATTGCCCTGAAGTTTGACATTCAGTTCATTGAACTTTTCCATAATTTCAATGGAAAACATAAAGTCTAACTGCCATTCTTTATTGACAATGTTTGTATTAAAGTCACATGCACTGCCCTTCATCTCTAGGAACATCACTATTTCTTCTTTGAGTTCCCACACTCGCCTCAACACCTTGCCGAGACTCAGCCATCGAACATTGGTGTGGTTCAGGACATTGGAATGTTCAGTTTCCAAATCGTCAAGTAATGACTTGAACTGTCTGTGATGAAGTCCTCTTGATCTGATGAGGTTGATGACACTGACAACTGGGTCAATAACATGCTTGATATTCAAAACAGTTTTACACAGACTTTCTTGATGAATAGCACAGTGAAGTGGTAATAATGTGTGGTCTAGATATTCTGATTTAATCTTATCACTTATCAACTTTACCAGACCTACATTTTTTTCCAGTCAAAGCACGAGCTCCGTCAGTTGTAACACTTGCCATCTTGTTCCAAACCAATCCAGTTCTTTCAATACAGTTAGTAACAGCATTGAATATATCATGGCCTATGTGGTTGTGTCTCTGAGTGACTCAACACTCACTAACTCTTCAGTGAGTTTGAAAGAAGTGTTTATTCCACGTATAAATATCAATAATTGGGCAGTATCATGTACATCGGTACTCTCGTCCAATGCAAGAGAGTACCACAAAAATTGTTTACTTGCATCTTGAAGTTTATGCATCAAATTGTCACTGATCTTGTCAACACGTCTCACCACAGTTCTCCTTGATAAAGTAATTTTGTCAAATCTGGTTTTTTGTTCTGGACACATAATGTTTGCTGCGTCTAGCAAACATTCCTTGATGAACTCGCCATCAGAAAATGGCTTGTTCTGTTTTACAATTCTGTGTGACAGCACAAGACTAGCGTCAGTTGCAGCATCTTGAATTGAAGACTGTTTAGTGAAAACAGTTGCTGTTTCTCCAAATTTTTCACCAACTCAAGGCATTTCCTTTCCTTCTCTTCGGTCATTAAAATGTATCCGAAATCGGAATGTTTTGTTTGATGTCTTTTTAAATTGTACTCCTTGAAGACAGCCACTGACTCACAACACAATAAGCAAACTGATTTGCTACCAACTTTTATAAAACAGTACTTAGTTGTCCATTCATAATTAAAAACACGGCATTCATCTTCAATCTTACGTTTGTTATTGACACTCATTATAACGGTACATGAAATTTTGTAAAATTCAACAAAATAACTTAAAAACGAATTAACAATTTTTATTTCTAAATGCCCTCGCGGGCTGCATAAAATCACTTGGCGGGCCGCATGCGGCCCGCGGCCGTAGTTTGCCCACCCTTGTCGTAGAGCATTCAAAATGTCTCCCTGGTCCATGGCTCGTCCGCCTACCACAGTAGCCTTACATGCTAGCCTGTCAGCCCGCTCATTTCCGTGTACACCCGCATGCGCTGGCACGAAGATGAAACTAATCTTTGCCAGCCGAGACAGCTCCAGAGACAGCAGCCACTCTCTTTGGACCCACCCCATCTCTATTATCCTGAGATTACTCATTGAGTCACTAAGGACACATTCCCGATTGAATGTCTGTGTCTCGAGCCATGTTATTGCTTTACTTACTGCCATGACTTCCATAGTCAGGCTGCTTGTGGTCAAAGCAAAAGCTCCAGACTCTTCCTTCACACATTTCCTTCCGGCCTGAGCCGTAAAGACAAATGAACTTCTCACTCCTCGGATGACCGACCCAACCGTGTAAATGACCTCATCATCTTCTAACGAATTCTCGAAGATCAGAGCCTGTATATCCGCCTCCACGGCAGCTGGATTTTCTTGTCTGCATTTCCTGTCTAGTTGGATGCACACTGAAAAGGATGTACAAAACTCTGTTGGCACTTGTACCCACTCCTCGCCAGGTTCTAAGTCCTCAAGTGAACACACCTGCTGAAGAATGTCTTCTGCTTGACCCATCCACGACTTTCCTCGTTTTAACCTGCTGCCATTTACCTTCTTGATCTTGCTGTGCAGTGGATGTTGTGTGTTCACGTTGACTCTGAGATAGGCACATGCTTGGCAGAATTGTATTCTGTCCCCGTGCCAAGTGCCGAATTTCGTGTCTGTATGATGGATGACTACTCCAGACACAATTGTGCCACATGTCTACATCAATGCCCAATGTCCGACATCTTGGTATTTGTCTAGGTTTAATGGTTATAATGGACGCGTACAAAACACTTTATCACTCTCAGATCTAGGATGCACACAACAGAAAAGTCAGTCGCGTCCTTAGACGATACAAACACCTTTATTGTTGAACAGTACTACACGGGGCTGTCATATGCCGCCGGCTCCTACCGTTTCGCGTTCTGAATATGACCAGCACACCGTCTGCCACAAATATACAATGTTTTGCTCATCAAATCGTCAGACGACTATCGTTGCTACATCTGATATGCCTGACGATAATATAGTCTATCTATTAAATGAGTTAATAGTTCAAGCACTACTCACACATAACTGGTACCCACAAGCTCTGGTCACGGCGTGCATCTGCCCGCCATTCTCGTTGACATCTTCTCACAACCGGGCCAGCTGTCTCGCCATCACTGGCCGGCGTTTGCGTTCATCAAGCGACAGCTTCGGTGTGTTGCTCCATCATTGTCGTCGTTCACAATAGAAACAATCTTCACTCAACTGCATCTCAGATGTTTCCCATTCCTTTGAATACTTTCAAACATTGAAACACTTTCACATCTCTTCAATCGAGTGTCTCTGTTCACGTCCCAGCGCCTTCTCTCGAGCGCAACTTTTCCGGCTTCTGACCTGGGCGCGTCATGTGACCCGTTGTTGTTGTTGTTGTTGTTGTTGTTGTTGTTGTTGTTGTTGTTGTTGTTGTTGTTGTTGTTGTTGTTGTTGTTGTTGTTGTTGTTTGTCCATCAAGAATGATGATGACCATTCATTTCATCCAGTGGGGTTGAAGGTTGTGACCCATTAGCTCCGCCCATTAATCCTACCGGTGTTCGCTTGAATTTTTGAACTGTGTGTCAATGACATCTCTCTAGTTTCTACGATTGACACACTTGCTGTATTTCTCGTATCCCTCTCATGGCACATGAGGATCCCTATACTGTTGTTGCACATGTCTGCTAATTTCTCTAGCTCGTGGTCAGTACACATATTGATGTTGTCATATATTATGCCATCTGGTCCTGGAGAGTTGTTTTTCTTTAACGTCGAAGCACAGCCTTGATTCCTTTAACTGTCACTGTGTCTTCATTCCAAATGTTCTGGGTCAGCCTTGACGAGTCCTCACAACATGGGAACAGCCTTGACCAGCCCCTACATCATGGGACCAGCCTTGACCAGTCCTCACAACATGGGACCAGCCTTGACCAGTCCTCACAACATGGGACCAGCCTTGACCAGTCCTCACAACATGGGACCAGTCTTGACCAGTCCTCACAACATGGGACCAGCCTTGACCAGTCCTCACAACATGGGACCAGCCTTGACCAGTCCTCACAACATGGGACCAGCCTTGACCAGTCCTCACAACATGGGACCAGCCTTGACCAGTCCTCACAACATGGGACCAGCCTTGACCAGTCCTCAAAACTAGGGACCAGTCTTGACCAGTCCTCACAACATGGGATCAGCCTTGACCAGTTCTCACAACATGGGACCTTGACCAGTCCTCACAACATGGGACCTTGACCAGTCCTCACAACATGGGACCAGTCTTGACCAGTCCTCACAACATGGAACCAGCCTTGACCAGTCCTCACAACATGGGACCAGTCCTCACAACATGGGACCAGTCCTCACAGCATGGGACCAGTCCTCACAACATGGGACCAGTCCTGACAATATGGGACCAGTCCTCACAACATGGGACTAGTCCTCACAACATGGGACCAGCCTTGACCAGTATTCACAATATGGGACCAGTCCTCACAACATGGGACCAGCCTTGACCAGTGCTCACAACATGGGACCAGTCTTGACCAGTCCTCACAACATGGGACCAGTCCTCACAACATGGGACTAGTCCTCACAACATGGGGCCAGCCTTGACCAGTCCTCACAACTAAGGACCAGTCCTCACAACATGGGACCAGCCTTGACCAGTCCTCACAACATGGGACCAGTCCTCACAACATGGGACTAGTCCTCACAAGATGGGACCAGCCTTGACCAATCCTCACAACATGGGACCAGCCTTGACCAGTCCTCACAACTAAGGACCAGTCCTCACAACATAGGACCAGCCTTGATCAGTCCTCACAACATGGGACCAGTCCTCACAACATGGGACCAGCCTTGACCAGTCCTCACAACATGGGACCAGTCCTCACAACTAGGGACCAGCCTTGACCAGTCCTCACAACTAGGGACAAGCCTTGACCAGTCCTCACAACATGGGACCAGCCTTGACCATTCCTCACAACATGGGACCAGCCTTGACCAGTCCTCACAACATGGGACTAGCCTTGACCAGTCCTCACAACATGGGACCAGCCTTGACCAGTCCTCACAACATAGGACCAGTCCTCACAACATGGGGCCAGCCTTGACCAGTCCTCACAACATGAGACCAGTCCTCACAACATGGGACAAGCCTTGACCAGTCCTCACAACATGGGACCAGCCTTGGCCAGTCCTCTCAACATGGGACCAGTCCTCACAACATGGGACCAGCCTTGACCAGATCTCACAACATAGGACCAGTATAACAGTGTAACTGTTATAGTGATTATGCGGTCGGGGTTCAAACATAAAGCATGGCCAGGTCTAGAAATAGATACAATAAATAATTCTGGTGCAATGTAAAATGTACAGTGCACGGCTAACCACCGTCGCTTGATGATGCGTTGGTAAGAGAGTAGGTTGACAACGAGATACCTACGACACACAAGCCAACCATCAGTCTTGAAAGCAAGTCGCGATTCGAAGATTAGGACTGGTACCATCAGGAATGCAGAATGTGTTTTATGCAAAGAAGCGGGCTTGATCTAAATAATGTATAATCAAGGAAAGGTAAGAAACATCTGTAACGAGCATTTTTTTATTGCAACAAATTATCATGCTGGACTCTTGTGGATTTTATAACTATAACATGTCTACCCTTGACCGTCCTATGTAATAAAGGAATGATAAAACCGAACTGCAGGAGCAGCTTTGCTTTGTATCTACGTTCTTGCTATGTTCCTAAGAAGTTGAGAGTTGTATTCACATCCTTTTATGTTGGTGTCGTGGATCAGTCGTGACCACCCGATTCCTGACGATGGGATTTGCTTTGAAGTACCACGGCCATGGGTCCCTCTGAGGCGGTTGGCCACGATGGGTGGTGACACTGCTACACCAGCCTAGACCTGTGCTCACAACTAGGGACTAGCCTTGACCAGTCCTCACAACATGGGACCAGCATTTATCGGCTATTTGTGATTTACTAGCAAATTTACGTTCAATATCAGCCTATTAACAGAGGTGTGAGACAGGAGATTGTAATGTCTTCAGATCTTTTGCCCTGTACAGTGAAAATATTTTCACAAATGTAGAAGGTTTACATGGAATCATAATTGGAGGACGTAACATCAATAACTTTAGATATGCGGATGATACAGTGTTGATTGCACACAATGATCATGATCTGCAACAATTAGTAGATGCGGATGTTGCACACCGTGAACAACTGGTGTTAAAATTAGATTATTAAAAGACACAGATTATGATCGTCACTAGGAAGAATGAAGTACCACAATGTAATATACAAGTACATGAGAATATTCTTCAACAAGTAAATAGGTACAGTTATCTCGGAACAGTAATAACACCTGACGGGAGATGCCTTGAAGAGATTAGAACAAGAATCGCCACGGCGAAAGTAGCCTTTAGCAAGATTAAAAACACACTGACCAACACAAAGATGTCAAATGAAACGAGAAAAAAGTGTATTGATGTGCTACATAGAGCCTATACTTTTGTATAGATGGCAATGAATGAATCACCCAAATAAACGAGAAGTAGATTGTGAGCTTTACTAAAACACGACTACAAGAGACAAATTGGACGTTGCGGCCAAAGCCTTCGTCAGCACAGGACAAACAAATACAAACCAACACAAAACTACATGAAACACACTATGACAATATTAAACTAATTAAAATAAAATGTACTCATCTGAATACTGTGTCCTAGCTTGGAAGGTCTGACACACGTAGGGCGCCAGTGGATCAATAGACCGGATGTATGGTACACGGGTCAAAGGTCAAGCGGGAAGGGAGTGGGGTGGAGACGCGCCCATGTGTGCGGAAAAGTGAAATTAGAGACCGGCAAAGATGTTACGGACGCAGATGACAATTAGCAATTATCGTTAAGCGCTCGAAACACCGCTGTGGAAACCTATATAGTGTTAGTACACACAGAGAGGCATGAGTGGCGGTCGTTCAGAAAATGATGGCAAAACACCGAACGTAAATCCGCCAAGAGAGTTGACTGTGATGTCATACAAAGGATCTGCACGTACCCAGATGGTGGACTGTAAGCTAGGGGTGGGAGGGGTGGGGTGGGAAGTTAAATGAAGCTGTGTTGGACATTAAGGCCGTGAGGGGAGAGTGTGCCCAACTGGAAGATGAGACGGTGTTCCAATGTCTTCCGATCCCGTTCGTGGGATGCGCATGATTTGATGGCCGTGACCTGTATGTCGGCTACGCCACGGTGGTCAGGACTGTTGAAATGTATGGATACTGGTTTCTGGGCGCCGCTGGTAATGTCAGAAAGATGTTGTCGAAATCTGTCCCCAAGACGTAATCCTGTCTCACCGACATATCTCATGTCGCAACGTGTGCAGGTAATCGCATAGATGACGTTGCGACTGATGCATGAGAAACCCTCACGGATGTGGAAGGTCGTCTTAGGGAATGTCAGACTCTGGGTTTGAAGTACGTATGGACAGGTCTTGCAAACCGATCGAAGACACGCCACCGTGCCAGGAAGAGACTGGTGAGGTTGGGGTAGCCTGCTATGGACCAGCACATCTCTGAGGTTACGATCCCGCTTATATGCCACTAGAGGAGCCTCTGAGAAGACATCACGAGTGGTCGATTCCGCCCGGAGAATGGATAGATGTTTAAAAAGGATATTCTTGGCAGCAATATTGTGGGGATGATAAGTAAGTGAGAGGATAGGTCTATTGTTTCGTGGTTTCGGCCTGGAGGAGAGAGCCTCAGTGCGACTGATAGACTGGCAGCGGTGAAGAGCTGTAGATAGAACATTATCAGGATAGCCACGAAGGCGAAAGAAATCAAGCATCTCGTGGGCTTTTTGATGGAAGTCGTTGTTATCCTGGCAAAGTCGTCGGAGACGTAACAGTTGGGAGAAAGGAATAGAACGTTTGCACGAGGGAGGGTGGGAGGAGGTATAGATCTTTTGTATAGATGTGAAGCTCGGACCATGAGCACTCAAGATGAAAAAAATCTGATGGCTGTAGAAATGTGATTTCTGAGGAGAATGTAAAGAATACCATGGACAGACAGAAAAACCAACGACCAAGAGCTACAAGAAAAAAAAATTAAAATCGTAAATTGATTAGAGAAATTAGACGTAAACAGTCAAAGTATTTTGGACATGTTATGAAAAGAAATAAATTGGAGAACTTGGTGACAACTGGCAAGATCGAGGGGAGGAGAACAAGGGGAAGACAGAGAAGTAAATTCCTGTAGGGCTAGGCCACGTGGCATGGTCGAGATAGAAACACTGAGCTGATCCACGACTCTGGTGATCGAGTGAAATGGCGAGTCATGAACGCCCACGCTTACCAGCATGGCACATGATGGATGGAGTTTGCCATTGCTTTGTGAATGTTCGACGCCCATATCTTTGTTAAAAACAACAGCACAAAGATGTCTGCGGTCAGATCGCCTGAGGCTGATTTCGAACCGCCGACTCCTTATGTTGGGGAACTGTGAAAAACTGTTTTAGTATCACATAAATCACAGCGCCAATTCCCAAAGAATTAGGTTTTATAAATGTAATCGAAGGGGTAAGGAACGCGACTCCCAATCCTGGATACTTCGTTCGATATCAGTAAGCTAGTCCAAATTGCTACAAAGAGCTGCGGATACATTTGCTGCATGGGCAAATAGATGGTGTGTTAGCATAAACACTGACAAGTGGAGCACCACTCTATTTACCCTCTCTTCAAAACAAAAGGCAGGGATTATCCAGATAATTGGAACACCCCTAAGAGAAGATAAAGAACCAACATACCTTGGAGTAACATTTGATGGCAGGCTGACATGGAGAAAGCACATCAACAAAGCAGTAGCAAAAGCCAGAAGGAAAATAGCCATCCTGAGAAAGCTAAGTGGAACCACATGGGGAGCCAGTGGGAAAATACTTAGCAAAGTTTACCAACAGAGCATACGACCACACCTAGAATATGGGTCCACTGCGTGGTGTTTAGCATCAAAAACCACACTACAAGAGCTGGACAAGGTGCAAAATCAAGCACTTAGAGTCACCACAGGAGGGATGAGATCAACCCCATAGTGGAAATGGAGAAGTTGGGGAGGACACAAGCACTGAGTGAGCGCAGAGATACGAAAACGCTAATACAAGCAGAAAAGTTCCTCAGCTTGCCAGGCCACCCTATGAAGAACAGATTTGAAAACCTAGCTATGGGGTGGTTGAAAAAAAGTAGTTTTATCCACCATGCCAAACGACTCTGCAGAGAAACCACCGAACTGCCCACAGTTGGTATTCCCCTAACCACTATTCCAGAGCGAACTCCATGGAAAGATGAGCATAGACTATCATTACAAATCCAGACAAAAGTGAGAGGAATATTTGACAAGGAAGAACAGAACAGTGTGCAGTGCAGAACAGCCACTCTCAGCTTCCTTGATGAAGAATACCCACAGGACCTCTGGATCCGAGTCTACACAGATGGGTCGGCACAAAACGCTATTCGAAATGGAGGAGCGGGAGTGTACATATAATACCCAAATAATACTAGGGACACAGTCAGAGTACCGTCGGGAAAGTACTGCCATAACTATGATGCTGAAATTGAGGCAATCAAGATAGCAACAGAGAAATTACTAAATACCAGCAATGGTACACAACCTGTGGTGCTACTGACAGATGCAAAATCAGTACTCGAGACGCTCCTGTCTGGGAAATTGCCAGTACTAAGGACACTACTTTCTGAACTTAGCAGTCAGCATAAGGTCACCATACAGTGGATACCATCCCACTGTGGAGTACCCGGAAACGACAGAGCTGATCAATTGGCTAAGGAAGGAGCCAAAGAAGAACAGCCTGATGTGCCCGGTACATACCACCAAAAGAAAAGAATGATCAAATCAGTCAGACAGCCACCAATACCTGCTCAAGATGACTATCACGTAATGGACAGACAAGAACAAGCCATTATTCTGCGCCTCAGAACAGGACACAATAGATTATGCAACCACATGTATACAAAATTCAAGATTGGCGAAACAGCCATGTGCACATGTGGATTGGCGTCGCAGACAGCAGAGCACATACTCCAAGACTGCCCAAAATATAACATATCTAGGCAAACCTTCTGGCCTAGAGAGACGACAGTGGAAGATAAACTCTATTTACCACTGTGTGAACTGAAAAAGACAGTTAAATTTATACAAGAGACAACGTTGCAGATATAGACATATTTCAAGCGAACGAAAGAAAAAGAAGAAGTAAGCTAGTCAACCAACCAACCAGCCAGTCAATCAACCAGCCAACCAACCAACTAATCAATCAACCTACCAACCAGCCAGTCAACCAGCCAGCCAACCAACCAGTCAACCAGCTCAGTCAACTATCCAACCAACCAACTAATCAATCAACCATCCAACCAGCCAGTCAACCAGCCAGCCAACCAACCAGTCAACCAGCTCAGTCAACTATCCAACCAACCAACTAATCAATCACCCAACCAACCAACCAGTCAACCAGCCAGTCAACCATCCAACCAACCAACTAATCAATCAACAAACCGGCCAGTCAACCAGCAGCCAACCAACAAATCAACCAACAAGCCAGCTAGCCAGCCAGCCAACCAACAAATCAACCAACAAGCCAGCTAGCCAGCCAGCCAACCAACCAATCAAACAGCCAGTCAACCAACCAACTAATCAGTCAACAAACCAACCAACCAGTCAACCAAGCAACCAACCAACCAGCCAGTGAACCAACCATCTAACCAACTAATCAATCAACCAACCAACCAGCCAGTCAACCAGCCAGCCAACCAACTAACCAGCCAGTCAATCAACCAACCAAATAACCAGTCAGTCAAACAACCAACCAGTCAGTCAACCAACCAGCCAGCCAACCAACCAACCAACTAACCAGCCAGTCGACTAACCAACTCAGCAACCAAGGAAGCACCCAACCAGCCAGCCAGCCAACTACCCAACCAACCAACCATATCTCACACCCACCCAGCCACCACAAGCAATGGTTGCATAAGAAAAATATATAAGTATCAATTGTTTACCGCAAAATCAAAGAAGCCTTATGCGAAGTAAACAAATGCAGCCAATAAACAACTAAGACTAAGACGAACAAGAACATGCACAAACAATGGTTCCCCGTTGTTACCATGTCCGCTGTAGCATTCCTGCAACCTGCCACACAAGGAGACAAATAGTTGACCTGGTTCTCCCCGCAAATGATCAAAATATCTTGACTGCAATCGCAGACGTCCATGCTCAGAGTTCTGTTAAAGATTATAACAGAAAAGTTAATGTATTGTCTAAGTACTGTCTGTCAAAAGACAGGTTACAGGTCGTCATCTATTTCCTAACATTAAAAAAAGTATTAGATATTTGAAGAATAACATCTTTTTTCTAACATTAAAAAAATAATAGAAATAATGAAGAAAAACATATGTTTCTGAACATTAAAAAAGTAATAGATGTATTGAAGACCAACATATATTTTCTAAAATTAAAACAGTAATAGAAATAATGAAGAAAAACATTTATTTCTGAACATTTAAAAAGTAATAGATCTATTAAAGACCAACATATATTTCTGAACATTAAAAAAGTAATAGATATAATGAAGAAAAACATATGTTTCTCAACATTAAAAAAGTAAAAGACATATTGAAGATTAACATCTATTTCTCAATATTAAAATAGTAATAGATACATTGAAGAATAACATCTATTTCTGAACATTAAAAATGTAATAGACATATTGAAGAATAACATCTATTTCTGAACATTGAAAAAAGTAATGTCCTCAGACACTACATGCAGGTCAAAAATTACAACCAATAATGAAAGACTGGAAAATGCCACACACATTGAATACGGGGGATTCATAATTAATAATGATGTCAACATGACCAAAGAAAGATAGTGTCTCGGTCATGAGCAATAAATAGTCAGCGACCGGTTTATGTTGTTTCAGGTCGGTCTTTTATGGAATAATATTGGGTGATGAGACAGTTGTCGGCCTTTTTTGCTGTCAGTTGGATAGAAGGTTGCATTCACGGGGTTTAGTGCCACACACGCACACGCGTACACACTCTCACTCACTCATTCACTCTCTCTCTCTCTCTCTCTCTCTCTCTCTCTCTCTCTCTCTCTCTCTCTCTCTCTCTCTCTCTCTCTCTCTCACACACACACACACACACACATACACACAGGACAATCCTATCTCGAACTTGTGATAAAGATCACCATCATCATGTGCCATGCCGGTAAACGTGGGCGGTCATGTTTTGCCATCTCACTCGATCACCAGAGTCGTGGATCAGCCCACAGTTCCTATCTCAACCATACAATGTGGCCAAGCCATCAGGTATTTACTTCTCTGTCCTCCCCTTGTTCTCTTCCCCTCGATGTTGCCAGTTGTTACCAAGTTCTCCAATTTATTTCTTCTCATAACGTCACCAAGAAATTGTGACTGTTTACTCTTACTTCTGTTCCAATCTCTTCAAGGCATCTCCCATCGTATTTTATTACTGTTCCGAGATAATTGTACCCATTCACTATCTGAGAATATTCCCATTTACTTGTATATTACATTGTGGTATTTCCTTCTTCTTAGTGACGACCATAATCTGTGTCTTCTTACAATTTAAATCTAACCCAAATTGTTCACTGTGTGCAACAACCACATCTACTAAATGTTGCAGATCCTGCTCGTTGTCTGCAATTAATACTGTATCATCCGCATATCTAATGTTATTGATGTTATGTCCCGCAATGATGATTCCTTTCATATCGTCATCATTTCTGAAAATAGTTTCACTGTACAGCGAAAAAAGATCTGGAGACATTACACATCCTGTCTCACACCTCTCTTAATAGGCTGATATTGACCTACTTCATTATCAATCTTTATGGCAGCTTGTTGTTTCCAATATATGTTTTTAATGAGTCTAAGGTCTTTCCCATCAATTTGTAGATCTGCAAAGCATCTCCATCATGTTGACATGTCTTACTTTATCGAAAACCTTTGTGTAGTCAATAAAGCAAAGATGTAAGTCTTTGTTTACTTCTATAGAACGTTCAATTAATGTTCTCAGCATATACACAGCATTTACTGTACCCTTGCCTTCTACAAACCCACATTGTTCTTCTCCTATTTCGGGTTGTATTTTCTTCCTAACTCTTTGCATGATAATTCTTAGCAAAATCTTTGTGATGTGGCTCATTATACTAATTGTTCGATGTTGATCACATTCCAAGGCTCCTGATTTCTTCGGGATTGCAATAAATATAGAATTACATAATTCAGGAGGTATATCTCCAGTATCATATATTGTGTTCAGCAGTCTGGTGACTTGATCTATTCCATATTCTTCTAAGGCAGTGATCATTTCTGTTGAGATGTTGTCTGGACCCGGGGTCTTGCCAGATTTCATATGGTTAAGAGCATTCTGAACTTCTATCTTCAGAATTGATGGTCCTTCATTATTACTCCGAATATCATATTGTTCTTCTCCTTGTATCATCATAAAGGTTTTTCACATAATCTGACCATGTATGTAAAATCTCATGTTTTTCTATTATGATTTTTCCATCTTTTGTTTTCAGGCAGCGTGTTGATGTAGGTATTCTTTTATTAGTAAGCTCCTAAATTCTGTTGTGCATTAATTTGGTATTTTTACTGTTGTGTTGTTTTTCAATTTCTATGCAATTATTTTCAAGCCATGCTTCTTTTGCTTCTTTATATAATGTTCTGACTTTCCTGTGAATCTCTTCATGTTTGTCAGGATTATTTTTGTTGTGTCTTTTTGTTTCCACTAGTTGTAAAATTTCCCCAGTCATCCATTTCTCACGACCTACTTTCTTTAATTTTAGGATAGTTGTTTCAGAAGCCAAATTGATTGAATTCTTCAACATTTCCAATCGATCATCCACATCTTCCATAAAGATGCCGTATTTTGTTATTCTTTTTTCCCCCTCCACGTCTGTGTTTTCTCCTGTTTTGTTTTTGTTTCTAGAAGCGTCACAGAGAGGAGCCAGATGTTTGGCTTGTCTTGTTGTGTGTACTAAACACACATTTGGTTTCTTCAGAGTCCCTTTTACTTCTCACCTCAAATGAACATGCATCAGTTGCCACCAGATCGCTACAAAGAGCTGTATATGCATTTGTTGCATGGGCAAATAGATGGTCTATCAGCATAAATATTGGCAAGTGCAGCACCACTCTATTTTCCCTCTCTCCAAAAACAAAAGGCTGGGATCATCCAGATAAATGGGATACCCCTAAGAGAAGATAAAGAACCAACATACCTTGGAGTAACATTTGATGACAGGCTGACATGGAGGAAGCACATCAACAAAGCAGTAGCAAAAGCCAGAAGGAAAATAGCCACCCTGAGAAAACTAAGTGGAACCACATGGGGAAACCAGTGGGGAAAATACTTAGCAAAGTTTATCAACAGAGCATACGACCACACCTAGAATATGGGTCCACTGCGTGGTGTTTAGCATCAAAAACCACACTACAAGAGCTGGACAAGGTGCAAAATCAAGCACTTAGAGTCACCACAGAAGGGATGAGATCAACCCCTATAGTGGAGATGGAGAAGATGGAGAGGTCACAAGCACTGAGAGAGCGCAGAGATTCGAAAACGCTAATCCAAGCAGAAAAGTTCCTCAGCTTGCCAAGCCACCATTTGAAGAACAGATTTGAAAACTTAGCTATGGGGCGGTTGAAAAGAAGCAGTTTTATCCACCAGGCCAAATGATTCTGCAGAGAAACCACCGATCTGCCCACAGTTGGTATCCCCCTGAAAACTATTCCAGAGCGAACTCCATGGAAAGATGAATATAGACTATCACTACAAATCCAGACAAAAGTGACAGGAGTATTTGACAAGGAAGAACAGAACAGTGTACAGCGCAGAACAGCCACTCTCAGCTTCTTTGATGAAGAATACCCACAAGACCTCTGGATCCGAGTCTAAACAGATGGGTCAGCACAAAATGCTGTTCGAAATGGAGGAGCGGGAGTACACATAGAATACCCAAATAATACTAGGGACACGGCCAGAGTACCAACAGGAAAGTACTGACATAACTGTGATTCTAAAATTGAGGCAATCAAGATAGCAACAGAGAAATTACTAATCACCAGCCATAGTACACAACCAGTCGTCCTATTGACAGATGCAAAATCAGTACTCGAAGAACTCCTGTCTGGAAAATTGCCAGTACTAAAGACACTACTTTCTGAACTTAGCAGTCAGCATAAGGTCACCATACAGTGGATACCATCCAACTGTGGAGTACCCAGAAACGACAGAGCTGATAGATTGGCTAAGGAAGGAGCAAAAGAAGAACAGCCTAATGTGCCCGTTACATACCACCAAAAGAAAAGAATTATAAAATCAGTCAGAACGCCATCAAAACCTGCTCAAGACGACTATCACGTTATGGACAGACCAGAACAAGTCATTATTCTGCGCCTCAGAACAGGACACAATAGATTGCGCAACCACAAGTATACAAAATTCAAGATTGGTGAATCAGCCATGCGCACATGTGGATTAGCATCGCAGACAGCAGAGCACATACTCCAAGACTGTCCAGAATATAACATATCTAGGCAAACCTTCTGGCCTAGAGAGACGACAGTGGAAGATAAACTCTATGGACCGCTGACTGAACTAAAAAAAAAAAAGACAGTTAAATTTATACAAGAGACAACATTGCAGTTAAAGACATATTTCAAGCGAACGAAAGACGAAAGAAGAAGAAGAACTTCTCACCTTGTAACCCGATGTTCTCAAGTAGAACTGTCTTGTCGTGGTTGGTCATGTTTCATTCTATCTGAATGTCTGAATTAGTTTAGTTTAGTTTAGTTTAGTTTAGTCGACGGATCAACATCACGGCACATGAGTGTAATCCATAAGTGATCCGTTCTACTCCTAACTCAAGCTTGAGTCCAGAGAAACTCAGCTCAGTGCACGAACTCTGTAGTACTGGTGAGGATCCTGAAATACTTTGAGTAGATTCTTAACTCCAAATTTTGCCCGGGCAGCTGCCGTCAGGCTACTCTTTTTCGATTTCCAACTGTCAGGGGATTTTTTAAGTGCGCAACAATACACACGGGCGTCCGATCTCACAGCCAGAGACCAGGGGAAATTTTGTTACTAGAAGTCCACGTGAAAAACATCCCTGCCCTCAACGGCGCTTGAACCGGGGATCTTCAGCACTCGAGGCGGACACCATACCTCGAGACCACTCAGCCTCCCTCTGAGGCTACCAAAAGTCAGTAATATAGTTGTTATCCCTACACTTATCCTTAATTTTTCATTTATCTCTCCTTCTCTTGTTTTATTTCCAACTGCGTTTCCGATTCATCTCATCTCACGTGATGTCATTTTACGCCTACGTGTTTGTTCGCAGTCTAAAATTTACGACTTGATCGTACAAAGTTCAGTTAGTTGCATATCACTTACAGGACGTCGCTGTCATTCACAGCATTTTTTGCCTGTTTGTGATTTCTTGGCAAGTTTACATTCAGTAGTTTACCATTGCTTTCTGGACGACCGGCACTCGTACCATTGTATGAAAACCAACACAAGGCGGTCAGCTGCGAAATTGCTATGTTTCTATCTCAGTGTACGAGATTAAGAATTGCGTCCGTAACAAATTCGCCACAGAGTAAGCAGTAAATGTAATTCAACAAATTCTTACCTGTTTCCCCAAATCCCGACAATGTTTTACCTGTTTCCCCCAATCCCGACAATGTCTTATCTGTTTCCCCCAATCCCGACAATGTCTTACCTGTTTCACCCAATCCAGACAATGTCTTACCTGTTTCCCCCAATCCAGACAATGTCTTACCTGTTTCCCCCAAACCCGACAATGTCTTACCTGTTTCGCCCAATCCCGACAATGTCTTACTGTTTCCCCCAATCCCGACAATGTCTTATCTGTTTCCCCCAATCGCGACAATGTCTTACCTGTTTCCTCCAATCCCGACAATGTTTTACCTGTTTCCTCCAATCCCGAAGATGTTTTACCTGTCTCCCCCAATCCCGACAATGCCTTACCCGTTTCCACCAATCCTGACAATGTCTTACCTGTTTCCCCCAACCCCGACAATGTCTTGCCTGTTTCCTCCAATCCCGACAATGTCTTACCTGTTTCTCCCAATCCAGACAATATCTTACCTGTTTCCCCAAATCCCGACAATGTCTTACCTGTTTCCCCAATCCCGACAATGTTTTACCTGTTTCCCCCAATCCCGACAATGTCGTACATGTTTCCCCCAATCCCGACAATGTCTTACCTGTTTCCCCCAATCCCGACAATGTCTTACCTGTTTCCCTCAATCCCGACAATGTCTTACATGTTTCCCTCAATCCCGACAATGTATTACATGTTTCCCCCAATCCCGACAATGCCTTACCTGTTTCCCCCAATCCAGACAATGTCTTACCTGTTTCCCCCAATCCTGACAATGTCTTGCCTGTTTCCCCCCAATCCCGACAATGTCTTACCTGTTTCCCCCAATCCAGACAATGTCTTACCTGTTTCCCCCAATCCCGACAATGTGTTACCTGTTTCTCCCAATCCAGACAATGTCTTACCTGTTTCCCCCAATCCTGACAATGTTTTACCTGTTTCTCCAAATCCCGACAATGTGTTACCTGTTTCCCCCAATCCAGACAATGTCTTACCTGTTTCCCCCAATCCCGACAATGTTTTACCTGTTTCCCCCAATCCCGACAAAGTCTTATCTGTTTCCCCCAATCCCGACAATGTCTTACCTGTTTCCCCCAATCCCGACAATGTTTTACCTGTTTCTCCAAATCCCGACAATGTTTACCTGTTTCCCCCAATCCAGACAATGTCTTACCTGTTTCCCCCAATCCCGACAATGTTTTACCTGTTTCCCCCAATCCCGACAAAGTCTTATCTGTTTCCCCCAATCCCGACAATGTCTTACCTGTTTCCCCCAATCCCGACAATGTTTACCTGTTTCCCGCAATCCCGACAATGTTTACCTGTTTCCCGCAATCCCGACAATGTTTACCTGTTTCCCCCAATCCCGACAATGTCGGAGTTCTTGCAGCCAAAGAACAGATTCAAGCAATCCAAGATGACGGTAATGCCGGCTAGAGCCAGAGACATTACTGCGCACCCTCTCAGGCCTAGCTTGAGTTTCGTAGTCAAAAGCCCTCCAAGGAATATGCCTAGAACTGTCGTGGAAAGGGTGAGTGCTCCTGCCCGAGAGAACAAAGACAAAAAGGCATTAGCGATTATTGCTTTTTTTTCGTTAGCTCGTGTTGAACTCGGTCGTTGTCGACACTGGATTGATTTTTATTTTGCGTGTAGGCTAGCTTTCCATATTACCAGTGTCCCTCGCCACCAGGTGAATCTACTCCGACTTCTGAGGTACTTGTAATATAGGTCCTCATTATAGGTTGACGAGAAGTCAACATTTTAAGTCCAACTGACCGGTGTAGGGACAGAACCCGCTACCTCGCCATCAGCACACCGGAAATGCGAGCGCTCTTAACCATTGGGCCATGTATACTTCCATTAGCGATTATGAATGTCCATGGGATGATTTCTTTGAGCAGCCGTCGAGGAGCGATTCTTGCACACCAAGACAGTGATACGGGATTAGTCTCCACCAGTGGCATGATTCTTGCTTCCTTCCATTCTGCCCCGCTGATTTGGTTTGCCTCACAAAATGGGTATCTGATAACACTGGTCTACACACCACGCCTTTTGGTGTCTTAAATTGTATAGCTGTTCTTGGGTAATTCTGTGTTGCTGTTTCCAAAAATATAATCAGATTTGTTTCTATCAGCTCTAGTTTTTGAGATAACCATGGATATACTTCTTAGTAGAACAATTGTTATGTACAAGCCTAGAGTTAGGTGCCATCAGTGGCATTTTGACTGTAATCTCCATTCATATTCTATGTGATTTCTGTGCATTTATTGCTTTCATATAAAACACTAAACATTGTATTAAAGCTTTATCACTAGCAGGTTTTATATGTAGTCAACTCACAAATAGCTTCTGTTCAAGGACTTCCTGGAATGTGATATGCGCCGGACAGTCATGACTAAGTGTCCAACAATAATCTGTCATCATGTGGACATCCCAAAGTCTCTTCCATTGTTTTTATATCTTGGTGAAATCTTTCACCTTGCTACTCACTCAAGTCGCCAAGATTTTTGGTTATGGAGGTAGTGCAATTTTATGCTCATATTGCATCCAAGCTTACAAAATCTCGACAGCACGTTCTCAAATAATTCAGAATAATTATCTGCTTTAAAGTTACACAAAAAATTTTGCGTAACTAAACCAAATGATGACCAGGCTGTGGACCCTGTTCATCGAGTCAATAAAATTTGGATCGCTTATTAACTTTCCGGTTAGCGGGGTAGGGGTATCCCCTATCAAAGGAGATGTAAGACGCCTCCTTTCCTCCGTTAGTCTACGGGACACCCTTGGGCAAGGTGGAGTACCCGTTTAGCCACCCGATCAGGGTTACGTGAAGCCATGGAAGCAGGTGGTGGATGGAGTGTGAGAGCAGCCGACAGATTGTTGTTGGTTATGGTCTTGCACTCTGCGGCGATAGGCAGATGATCTCATCAGTAGAGACAATGGCTATGGCCACCGACTAGTACAGTCACTGCCCAGAAGGAAAGCAATGGCAAACTACCTTCTGCAAAACTTGCCAAGAAACCATAACAACCATGAAAGAAAACATAATAAGAATGAGATCTGGTGGCGAGACCCCCAGGCCAGGCAGATCAGACAACACTGGGGAAGAGTGTGACAAGGGGGCCACTACTAGTAATCGTGATGACGGAGTTAATCCTTACTGTGTTATCCCCTGTGTCAGACTAAGAAACAGAGTGAGAATAGCAACGTGGAATGTGAGAAGTTTGTATGATGGAAAGCTTAAAGTGGTGTGTGATGAGATTGAGAGGTTAAACATTCACATTTTAGGAATTAGTGAACATCGCTGGAGCGGCAAGGGACATTTTACAACTGAAAATGGAAGTATTTTCATTTATTCTGGTAGAGATGTCGGAGGCCAGAGTGGAGTGCCATTTTGTTTAGATAAGGAACTGCAAAATCTTTAATGGGATATAATCCAGTTAGTGATAGAATCCTCACTATTAGACTTAAAGGCCGTCCAAAAAACACAACTCTCATACAGATATATGCACCTACTTCAAAAGCAGAGGAGGACGAAATTGAAGATTTTTACAACACACTACAAGACACATTAAATAAGATTGGTCATAATGATATAGCAATAATAATGGGAGATTTTAATGCAAAAGTAGGTGCAGGAAGAGCTGAAAATGAGAGACACGTTTTAGGAAAATTTGGATTAGGAAATAGAAATGATGCAGGTGACAAATTAATTGAATTTTGCACAGAAAATGAGTTAACGATAGCCAACACGCTTTTTAAACAACACCCAAGAAGACTCTTCACATGGAAGTCTCCAGACAGTTTTACCAAAAATCAGATAGATTTTTTAATACAAAGAAGATGGAGATCAAGCATAACATCTGCAAAAACCCTACGAAGTGCAGACTGTGATACAGATCATCAGTTATTAGAAGCAGATCTGAAATTAAAACTCAAAAAGCTTACCCGAGGACCAAGGCCACTTCGTTTTGATCTCACAAAAATACCAGATGCATACAACATAGAAGTTAGGAATCGCTTTGGAGTCTTGATGTCTGTACAAGAAGAAATGACACCTGATAAACTGGCAGTACAAGCTAGAGTTATCTTGATAACTGCAGCCAAAGATTTAATTCCGACCAAGAAAAAGCAACTCAAGCCATGGATTACATCAGACACGTTAGAATTAATAAAACAACGAAGGGAACTGAAACAGAAAGGAGGCGAATCCGATAACAGGATGAAGTATAAATCTTTAACTCGAGAAATAAGAAAGAACACAAGAAAGGACAAAAATCAATATATACAAGATTGCTGTACCAGAATAGAGCAATATCATAAGACTGGAAGAGATTATGAAATGTTCAAAGAAATGAAGTTATTGACAAGAAATGTTCATCCTCAATTGAATGTTATCTGTGACAAGATGGGAAATACCTTAACAGAATCTAGACAAATTCTAGAAAGATGGCAGGAGTACTGCAGTGGAATGTATGATATGAGTGACAGTGAGGATATGAATGAGATACATGAGACAATGACAGCAGAGACAGAACCTGAACCCTCATTAGATGAAATTGCTTGGGCTATAAAGAACCTGAAGAATGGTAAATCACCTGGATGTGATGAGATACCAGCTGAACTAATTAAAGCGGGAGGAGAAGAAAGCATACACATATATCATGTATTATGTACAAAGATTTGGAAATATGGTATATGGCCAAAAGATTGGAAGAGAACTATCTTCATTCCAATACCAAAAAAGGGCAACCTGAAATTATGCACCAACTATAGAACTGTTGCCCTGATCAGTCATGCAAGTAAAATTCTACTAAAAGTCATAATGCGAAGACTTCGTAAGAAAATGGAAGAAGAGATTAACGTGGTTCAAGCTGGATTTAGACAAGGAAGAGGAACAAGAGATCACATATTCAACATGTGTTTAATAATAGAGAAGTGCAGAGAATTTAATGTAAACCTATTCTCATGTTTTGTGGATTATTCAAAGGCATTTGACTGTTTACAACATCAGAAGCTTTGGGAAATCATGAGGAATATGGGCTTTCCATCACATGCAGTACAACTCATAAAAATGCTCTATCTAGACCAACAAGCAGCAGTTAGAATAGATGGCGAGACATCAGATTGGTTTGACATCAAGCAAGGAGTCCGTCAGGGCTGCGTGCTGTCACCCTATTTGTTTAACCAGTACGCCGAAAATATAATGAGAAATGTAATAGATGATATAAACAGGGAGCTATATGATGCCCTAAATATCGGCGGTCATGACATACCAGAGATTCGATATGCTGATGATACAGTATTACTATCCACAACACAGAATGGCATAGAAAACCTAATAGCCTCAACCCAATTGAATAGTGAAAATCACAACTTATATCTTAACATAGCAATAAATATACATTAAGTGGGGAGAAATTGGAGGTGGTGGAAAATTTTGAATATCTTGGATCATTGATTACCAATAACGGTGAAACAATGAAAGAAATTAAACGGCGACTATCCATTGCTCTTCAAAGACTAAAACAGATGAATAAATTATGGAGTGGGACAGACAGAACTACAAAAATTAGATTTTTAAGAGCATGCATCTTTCCCATTGCAACATACGCCTGTGAGACATGGACACTTACTAAACAAGCTGAACAGCGCATAAACGCTCTAAATGCTCTATTCTGAATACTCTCTGCATAAATAATTAACACAGACATCATCTTCGTTCAGTACCTTAACAAAGCTTTATATGTAATGGTGGCAGTAGAACTCAATCAATAAGAGGTTTGTTGACAATATTTTCTTCTCCAACATTCAATTCATCCCTCAACGGCCATTATTTCTTTGCCCAGTGCGTACCTTTTGCCCTGCTATCCCACAAACCTTATAACGCATGGATATTTGGTGAAAACCCTTTGATGTCTAAGCTAGAAGTTCATCATTTTAATATCTGCACAAACCATCCAGTTATGTTCTAAATACTTCAATTTTTTTTCAGAACTGTGCTTATTGAAGCATACTCCTCATTCATTGTAGTAGAATGGGCAATTAGAATTGAGCAATATTTGTTACCATTGTGTAAGCAAACACATTTCAAACTTCTTTTAGAGCTGTTAATGAAAAGTCGCCACTCATCTGGTGTATACCTTACACTCATTTTGTTTATAAAACCGCCAACATAAGTACAAAACACAAGGTTGTATTCTTTACAAAAGAAGGAGGAAAACCTGGCTCTCTGCTGCGACAAAATGTAACATTTGTTTCAGCAGTCAGAAATCTATTTTCTTTTAATCTTGAAGACAAAAGTTCTGACCATTCCTAGGAGAGATATAGATCTCGGATTCGATCATACAGTTCATAGTTGAGCTGTGACAGTGCTACACACAAAGGCTATGATCGTGAACGTATAGTATCAGACCAGACAAGTCAGTCTTCACGTTGTAAGAAAGTATTTTATTGATGAATCATTCTAGCTCAGCAGATATGATGGAGACTCCCTTCGTGGTGTTTACATCTCTTCTCGTTGGTCCCCCAGTCAAGTCTCAAACCAGTGACGTGTGTGTGTTCCTAGATACACTTCTTCATTCGTGCACACACGTTCACTATGGTTTTCCCCCTAGTCAAGGAATGCGCAGCATTCCTTAACTCTTTACTCCTAACCTAGAATCCCTCACTGTTACAATACCTCCCCTTCTTCAAAGAGAATTTTTCCTTGAAAAAATCTCAACCCCAACTTTTAATTAGTTAACTTTACCTCTCTATACTACAATAACAACAATTCTATATATTTCCTAAGTCAATTCTCCTATCTCCTCATAGCCAATTGCTACCCAGAGATCATAATATCGAAACTCTCTACAAAACTCGTCATAAAGTTCTCTAGAAAACTTTCTACAAAACTCTCCATAACATTCCCCACAATACAAAAGTCTCCATAAGCGAACCGCTTTTAACTTTAAAACGTCCATCTAAATTATGATTGACAAAACTGAAGATATTCCCCATATCCTTTAATTTCCCCCTTATTCACATTCTCACTCTCTCAGTATTCTAGGATAGACAGGAGGAAAAAAAATAGTTAGATTAGAATTGTGTAGGTGCGCACCTGAAATCAATAAAAGTAAGGAAAAAGTAAGAAAGTAAGAAGTAATCACCTTTCTCTTCCCATACATTCTCAAAACTTTATCAATAAATAAAGTTTCAAAATTTATCTTCAGTTTCCGTCAATAATAATTGTTATTATCAAAAGAGTATGTTAATCCAAAACTGCCAGCCTTGTATTATTTAGACCAACAATTTCCTGTTTACCTTTCCTTCAACCACAAAACCTCCTAACTGTTAGTACAGTCTTCTTCTTCCAATATGCAGTTAAATGCCAAATTTCAACCTGGCATTCCCCCCATATTCTCCCGTTAAACGCTGTTTCAATCCAGCTCCTATTATAAACCTTGTATATACATTGCATACCCCACATGTATAACTACATACCCCTCCATTGCTACTGCACTTCACTAACTACTATTTTAATTCATCTTCTAACTGAACTTCAAAGTAATAATCATTTTAAACACCCTCAAGGTAACTCAATCAACCCAAAACATCGTAAAAATAACTATCTAAGTTAACTTATTTTTCACATTTCACAAAACACAATTGAAGTCCCAACAATTGAACAAAGCATTTCAATCCCCTCATCATATATATCCCCCCACATTAATCAATGTACACATACATTATAAATTTCAAGACCAATTTCTGAGTACCCAATAATAATTTTCCGCTTTAGCAAAACTCCATCAAGTACCTTTTTAAACACAAAAATATCGTGTCCAACTTCTTCTTCTATCTGCTATCTGCAGAACCCTATATCACTCTTTTCATCTATCATTTCTCATTTCTTTTAATAACCTCAAATTTTTTCAATAATTGCAATATCTACATCAATGTCTCTATCCTCTCGAGGAGAGCTATCTTCTTTCATAATCAGCTTCTTCATCAGTTTTCTGACTTTTCATCCATCTCTTGTTCCCCATCTGTATATCCATTACTAGCAACCGCTAATCTCTTCCTTTCTACATCCAATCTAATTTTTCTGTCTTGCCGTCTCAACAAATTTTCAAAAGTGGCATCTCTTCCTCACTCGAAGAATTCTCTCTAAGTTTCCTTTGCCTCTTAATTTCTTTTTCTTTCTGTCTATCCAACTTTCTTTTTACTGCTTGTCTTGTATTCATAAATGGAGGTTCAATATTTTCCCTAACTGACTCTTCACTCATATAATCGTCATACACATTATTTTCCTCTGTCATGACTGTTTTTGGTATCGTTTCTTCTTGTTCAGCTGTATTAGATGCTGTCGTTACTTGTTTTCCATTCTCTATAGGCATTGGATAAACCGATTGTCTGACAATCTGTCCCCCGACAATATTTCTTCGGAACAATAATTATTATTATTATTATTCTCTGCATCCCTTTCTTCATTATCCCGCCTTAAGTGTTCGACATGTGAACGTGCAACATGCCCTGAAATTTGATTCTTAATAGTATACGACTACTGGACCTTTTTTTTCTAAATATAGTATCCCGGGACCCAATGAGCATCAAACTTAGAGTTTTTTCTATGTTTTTTATAATATACCCTATCACCTACGTTAAACTCTTGTAAGTGTGCATTTTTATTTGCGTATTTCTTCTGTCTTTCTCTAGCCTTAATTATATTATTTCTTAAACGTACATGTGCTTTATGCATCTCTTGCAACCTTGTTTCTTGAAAATCTTCCCCCAAATATTTTCTCCTAGGTTTTAATAAATTATCAATTGGCAATATCGGTTCTCTTCCATGTACTAAGTAAAATGGTGAGAAACCTGTTCCTTCATTTTCGTGTGTACGTATCGCCGCTAATGCCATCCCAAATAAAGATCCCAATCCATATCGTGTTTTCTTCTACATTTTCGCTAGAATATTGTATAGTGTTCTATGTTGTCTCTCATTTTTAGCATTAGAAGTTGGTCTGTAATATGAAGTTCTAATGTGTTTTATATTCCAATCTTTTACCAATTTCTCAAACTTTTTATTTACAAACTCTTTCCCATTGTCTGTAAGTATTATTTGTGGACACCCAAACCTTGGTATAAATTCTTGTAAAAGCATATTTATAACTGAATCCGCACTCTTGTCTGGAATTGGATATACTTCTGGCCAAAGACTATATGAATCAACTATATGTAGTAAGTATACATTTCCCGATAATGTTTTTGGATGAGGACCTGAAATATCCAAACTTACTTTCTGCATTGGAAATTGAGGAATATCGGTATCTTGTAAAGGACATTTAATTATCTTCATGTTCCTTAACCTACACTTTTCACATGCTTCAACATATTCATATACGCTTTTGAATAAATTCGGCCATAATATTTACTGCTAATAGCCTTCACTAACTTATCTCGTCCAAAATACCATTATTATCGTGGTACGCCTTTAAGACTTCTTGTTCTAATGTTTCGGAATATATTTTCTTACTCCTTCACCTTTTTCACTGATATAATATAATTGATTGTCTTCTTGTAACTCTACAAACTTTCTTTTAAAACTTTTCCCTGTTTCTTTCAATTTCTTTTTTATCTGTACTACTTTCGGATCCAATTCTTGTTCTGTTTTCATATCAAACTGTTCTAAATGTGGGTCTTCTGTTCTAGTTTCCGACTCTTGCTCTGATGGTAAACTCTCAAATTCTTCCTATTTATTATGGCAGAATCTATATATTTAACTTGCCAGTTTCGATCATCTACCTCTGGTTCAACTTCATCTTCCGTGTTTCCTGATGACTGTGGGTACGGGATCCTAGACAAAAGATCGGCGCACGTATTATGTTTTCCTGACACATATTCAACCTTAGCATTATACCCTTGTAAATTCAATGCCCACGTTTGTATTTTCCTATTTTGTATTGGTGCTTCTAATATCGACTTTAATGGCATGTGGTCAGTTCTAATAATGAAATTGCGTTATGTAAGTAATAATTTAGTTTTGCAGCGCGTAGTGTATTGCATATGCTTCTTTCTCAATAATCGGCCATTTCTTTTGAGTCTTACTGAGTTTATGCGACAAGAAATAGATTGGTCTTTCATTTTAACCCCTGTATTCCAGATTCTTCTCCTTCATATGGTTGAACTAAACATGCTCCTATTGCGTTGTCTGAAGCATCTGTGTATAGTATTAGTTGTTTATTCAGATCTGGAATGTGTTAATAATGGTACCACCGTTAAGCTATCTTTTAAAAGTTCAAACGCTTTTTGACACTCATCATCCCACTTAAATCTAGCGTATTTTCCGTTAAATTCGTAATAGGTATTGCTATCTTAGAAAAGGCTGGTACAAACCGCCGATAATATGCACACGTTCCTATAAAAGCTCTCACTTCCTTAACGTTAGTGGGAGGAGGTAACTCTTTAATAACTTTTATTTTTTCCATGTCTGGTTTAATACCTTCCCTATTATTATATAGCCTAAATATTTTGTTTCTGTCTTTAAAAACTGGCACTTACTAAGCTTTAATTTAACGTCATGCCTTCTTAATCTGTCAAATACTAGTCTAACATGTTTTAAATGATTCTCTACATCTCCTTTCGTAAAAATCAATACGTCATCAATATATGCTAAGGCAAAACTTTGCATACCATCTAGTACTTCATTCATTAAGAACATATAGTGAGATGGTGCATTTTTGAGACCGAATGGCATACGCAAAAATTCGTACGAACCCATATGAGTACAAAAGGCACTTTTATTTTGAGCATCCTCGACATCGGTATACACCAAAATCCTGACCTAGCGTCTAGTGTTGTGAAATATGTAGCACCATTAAGCAGCCCAAAATATCATCAATTACTGCAGTGGGTACGCTACAATTTTTAGTAATTTTATTTAACGCCCTGTAGTCGCAACAGAACCTGTTCGAACCATCAGATTTGGCACATACCACCGGAGATGACCATTCTGATTTTGATCTTGTTATTAGCCTGCTTTCAACATATCTTCTATTGCCTTTCTACTACTTCTCTATTTCTTAACGGAGTTCTGTATGGTTTTAAACTAATTGGTGGATGATCTCCCGGTTTATTCCATCGTAACTGTTCGTGTCTTACCCAATTACTAAATCATTTATCGCAAACACATCTTGATTTTGTTTTATAAATGTTCTAACACTTCCTTATTTTCCGGCGAAGTTTTTAATTGTGCTAACAATTCTTTTTCTCTTGTTACTTTGTCTAGTGAATGTATTGTGCTGTATTTCTTCTATATGGATGGATCAATTCATCCATTCTTGCGTTCCCTTTCCTTCTGTATCCGCGTCTATTATTACTTCTTTCATTAGAGGTTTTCTGAATAACTTATTCCCACCATCTTTACTCTATCTGTTGCCAATATGTCACTAACGCTGTCATGTTCTAGCTTAGCTATTACACATCCTCTGTATAATTTAATTTCCCTACCTGTGTTATTAATAACCATTACTGGAAATGTTAAACTTTTTATCTAATTCTATTATCCATCCGGAACTTCTAAACCTGGCTCATCAATTATTTCATTTTGCAATTCTGTGATTCTGACTATGTTTCTGCTACATAATACGGATTTCTCTTCAATCTTGCTTGTATCAAATTAACTGACTGTGGTTTTAAATTCATGGTTGTTTTAACTCTAACTAATGTCGACACATGCATATCTTCTTCTAGATCTACGTAAACATCTTGGAATTTTAATTTATGCAAATCAAATAAAAGTCTCACCATTTTTCAATAAAAAATCTCGTCCCAAATATTCATATTTCTATTTAAATCTTTAACCACATGGAAACATATGCCTAACATTTATCCCTCCTAATTTCAAAATTTATCATCGTTTGTCCCTAACACTTCTATTTTGTCCCTTACCGAATGAAGATTCTCTTGAATTCTAATTATTTTACAATTTTTTAACATTCGATATAAAAAGCTTCTTTAATCACGCTAACTTGTGCTCCCGAATCAACTAATGTTCTAATTTATATTTTCCTATCTGTACTATACATGAGCTAGGATCTACCATATTAATGACAATTGCTTTACCTCAGCTTGTTTTATTTCTAAATGTTCTATTATACTCATCCTTTGGGTTTTTAATATATGATGCCCTTTTTGGATCTTACTATCTTCCCCTCTTACTGCCGATCCTATTCAATAAGCGGGATGCCAATTTCCCTGATTCCTGACCTTCTAAAAATTTCTCTGTATTTCTCCAGAATTCCAATTTGCTGGTCTGCCATTGCCATTCTATTCTGTATACTCGTCTGAACACCTCTACCATTTTGCGTAATCGATGGGCCACTTCTGTTACCACAAAAGCGAAAAATGTGCCCACGTTGGTGACATCCCAACAAACCACATTCGAGTTATTTGTGTTACCTTCCATGTTTCTTACAGTATTCTCACTTGTCCTCTCTATCTTGATTATATACATTCTCGTTTATTTGCACCATCTGTATTTCTCCTAGTCTTCCTCTCCATCCATGTCTATAATGTCCTATTTCCATAGGTTCTTCAATTCTATCTTCTGAACTACTACCTAACTCTCGTCCTACCCTTAGCCCTAAACCTTCTCCTCAAGCTTCCTCTTGTGTATAGCGATATCTACCGCTTGTGACAATCTTGCAGGATTCTCTCTTAATAATTTAAATTTCAATCCATCTGACTTAATTCCATCAACAAAAATCCCCACCAACATCCGTTCCACTTCTTCTGCTCGTACATTCTGTCCTAAGAATGACTCTTCAGCTAAGTTGATTAACCTGTCACTGTATAGCTGAACACTTTCTGTGCTGTTTTGCCTAGTCTGTCGCAAAACTGAGAATGCGTGTTGTGGATCAGTAATTTCAGCATATTTTCTTGCGAGATCATCTTGAAATTCTTCCCAAGTTTCACCTCCTGCTGCTTCTAAACTTTCTTCTAATGGGTCAGAAAACTGGACTTGTACTTGTTCTGTAGGCCAAGTTCTTTTCTCTCCATCTGTAGCATTTACCAAATATGCATGTTTTTCAATGGAAATAATCCATTTCTTAAACTGATTTGCTTGACCAAAATCTTTCAACATCATTGCTTATATTCTGTTGTCTTAACACCGCCATCCAACCTTGATATTGCCCCGCCAACTCCAGTGAGTACCTGTGAAAAATCTTGGGATTCCATCCTAAAATTTATAATTATCAAGCAATATACAAATATTTCAAGAATATTGATTTCAAACCCAGCAACATACATAATCTGTTATTACTCTAAAATTATCTAATTACTTAACTAAATCCTCCAATCGAAGATCCTGACGAAGAAATATTCCTGTTTCAACCCTGAATTTTTGATAAAAGAATTTAAATGACCTCCTGATTCAGAATTCCTACACCACATAAAAATATGCTCTAAATCAAAGCTCGTTTAAATGATCAGAACAACGAAGAGCGTCTAGATTTCTTTCCTTTCTAATTTATCGAAGTCGAATTCAAATCTTCCCAAATATTTCCTGACGTTGCTCACGCTCGATATCACGCTCGCTATAAGACTTTGAATACCTGCTCGATTAACTGTATGCGTTGGACTTTCCTTTCCTCAAGCAAGGTCACCTTCACGCAACCGACAAATGCTCACGACTTCAGCAAAAAAAACTCACTTTCTAGTTGTAATCTGTGATTTTTCATATATATCAAACGTAATCCAGTTCAACAACAACTGGACTAAAGCTGACGCTATCCAGTCTTTATTTTCATGTGGAACTCTCGCCATGGTCAATTTAAATATTTTTGTGTTGAAACAAGTTTAATGAAGTGACTGTATAAAGTATTGCAGACCTTGATTTCATAATTCTGGAATTCATACCTAACCTTGAGTTCACCTTAAGAGTCCCACGGGTTAAAACTCATAATGATTTTTGATGCAGAACGGCATTACTTGATCTCAATATAGCATTTTGCGTTGATCAATTTTCCAGTTAATTTCATAATTACGTAAAAACATCAGTCTTTCAAAAAAATATAAGTATCAATCAAACCTTTTCTTTAGCGCTGGACCTTGAATTGGATCTCTTCTTAATCAGGAATCTAGTGCAAACCCAGAACAGCTACAAACAGTCGGCTTTCATCTGTTGTTTTCAAATAATTACTTCTTCCGGACATGCCGACATAACTATGGCGGTATTCTCTCTCCGCGACCTCCCATGTTTCGTAGGTCAAAGGCACCAAATCAGCCTCGTGTGACAGTGCTACACACAAAGGCTATGATCGTGAAGATAGTATTAGACCAGACAAGTCAGTCTTCACGTTGTAAAGAAAGTATTTATTGATGAATCATTCTAGCTCAGCACATATGATGGAGAGACTCCCTTTCGTGGTGTTTACATCTCTTCTCGTTGGTCCCCAGTTCAAGTTCAAAACCAGTGACGTGTGTGTGTTCCTAGATACACTTCTTCATTCGTGCACACACGTTCACTATGGTTTTCCCCCTAGTCAAGGAATGCGCAGCATTCCTTAACTCTTTACTCCTAACCTAGAATCCCTCACTGTTACAGAGCAGCTGGAATATCATCTTCGAAGTGACTATCACTGTCACTTGTCGTTCAACATGCCACTGCTGTTCCATCTTCTAGCAGTGAATCTGAAATCTGACCGGAAATTGGAATCAGAATGTCATCTTCGCGTGGAACAGGTCGTCTAGCAGAATCTAAATTTGGATATTTCAATTTTTTGTTATTTTTTTTATATATTTTTTTCCATTAGTTTCTTTAATATTGACAACACAGAAATAACAGTCATCGTAGTGGTTGTTGGCCTCTCGCCAAATCTTAGGAATTCAAAAATTTGTAGGCGACTAGGTATCAATAGTTTTTTGTTTTTTTTTTTATTAAACACGCAGATGCCTGTATCTCAAAATCTAGAGTTGCTACAGTCAAACAAATGTGATATTTGGATTTATCAGGCCTCATTTATGCAAAATCAGGTGTGATGTGTTTAGAAAAAAATTAGTTTTGGTACGATTGTGTAATTATCGGAATTTTCTCGGCGTATACGTGAAGACCTCACGCTTCACCACGTCAGTAGTATCTGACCTGGGATTGTTTTGACCCTTTTACTGCATTGATATGAACAAGGTCTCAATATTTCCCAGTGTGATTGAAATTGAGACCGAGGTGTGGGGGGGGGGGGGGGGGGGACTTTACGGACGCATGGAAGTATCCCGTTCACCTTCCCCCCGGATTATTGATTAACTTTTCTTCCAGGACTTATGTGTAACCTACACAGGGATATTGTTTGCATTTTTCCTTAAGGACATGTGGTTTAACCTACACACTGAGGTATTCCTTTCACTTTCCCCTGGGGAACATACAGTTAACCTAAACACGACGGAGTTTCCTTTGCCCCCCCCCCCCCCCCACCCCCCCCCCCCCCCCCCCCCCCCCCCCCTCCCCCCCCCCCCCCCCCCCCCCCCCGCCGGGACAATATGATAAATCTACAAATATATGTATTTCATACATTTTTTCCCTCGGGACTTCTGTGTAACATAGACACATGTGTATTTCCTGCATTTTCCCCTGGAAACATATATTTAACCTATACACTGAGGTATTTCTTGCACTTTTCCCTCGGGACTTATGTGTAACATAGATATGTGTAAAATAGACACATATGTATTCCCTGCATTTTCCCATGGAGACATGACGGCAGGATATAATCGGTCATCCTAGTAGAGCCTGCCTTCTAGGGAAGGGGCAGGGGATGTCCCTTAGGAATCCATACGCCTGGTGCCGCCCCGCCCGCATACCAGACGTTCCACGTTCACGACCAGCTCACCCTTGGCCATTCAGTCCTCGGCACGTCGGTCCACCTTAAACTTAGGGGTTTATAATCGGAGTTTTCCATCTCCTAGATTGGCCGCTGTAATAGCTAACGGGACCAATCTACCCGGGAGCAAGAGGTTCCAGCGCCTCTTTCCTGACGAAAACAGTAGATGCATGGATACGGGGAACAAAACCAATGTCATAAATGTACATCAAACAGCATATACTACATAGTTAAAGTCACTACACAACGGAAAAATAACTCTCGCTAGTAGATAGTTGAGCCCCAAACAAAGCAGTGATGACATCAGTAATTTGGTTGACTTCATACTTGAACTCTGTAGTGCTGAGACAACAACATGACACTGCCTGAGTAAATTACGTACCAGAAATTTGAACAGGTGTTGAGCGCTGCGTGAACATGTAAGTCATATAAATGCTAGTTTAGACATATAGAGATGCATCATCACTGAATGATATAGCTGACAGCCACTCATGACATTAATTGATAATGATATTTAGAAATTCAATATAGACAAATTCCTCAAAAATTGAAGTCATATTTACTCCTTGGAAAACCCGCAGTTGTTTGTTTGCTATGACCAGGTTTGATTATCACGATGTATTAGTGACTTAATGTCATACACTTTACAGTGGTAGTAATCATTGATGATAGAGGAATTCATATAGCCACATGCACAAAATATCAGTGGGGAAAAGAAAGTGCCAATTAAGAAGTTTCCTTATGACATACATCCAGTTGATGGATATTCCATGAATGTGTTATAATGGTCAATTTGCTATATCAAGGATAATGTTTCAAAGAATGACTGGTTGTGTAACAGTAGATGGACGAGCATATGACAAGAAGACTTTCATATTTAATTCATCATGGGATGTTGCAATAAATGATCAAAGTAGCCTGCTCCGTTGGGTTCTGTTTTCTCCTGCCACTGACCAGTTGCAGTAGAAGCTCTCTGATATCTCCAACAGTGATCATGACAATGTCCAGTTCCAGATCGTTCTTGTATGCTTGTTTATATATATCTTTGATCAGATCCTGGTTATACAGTTCCTGGTACCTCTGCTTCAGTTTCTGTCTGTCAGAATTGGAGTTCTTGACAATGATACCGATAACTGCACCAACAAAGCGTGACTACATTAGTAGTCTGGTTAACAGATGAAGAGACAGGTGATGTCTGGTACACATGGCACCGATGATGATGATAACAACCGACCTATGACAACTGACAAGGACAAAGGTGAGGCTTTACTTTGGCGATTTTTAAAACAGACGGATCAGCAAGATAGGGCTATTAGAGATAATGTCAGAGAAGCCTTGTCACGGGTCACTAGGAAGGAGGACTGTGAGATTAAAGTGGAGGACATTAGACGGGTACTGAAACTGGCTAAAGACACGGCTCCAGGTCAAGATGGGGTGGGGTATTCCCATATGAGGAACATAAATGATGGGGGCTTGGAGGAGATAGCTCTTTGTTTCAACATAGGCATCAATACGGCGGAAATACCCCACAGTTGGCTGCATAGCTACCTGGTCCCACTTCCAAAGCCATGTAAGGACCACTCTAGGCTTAATGGATACCGAATCATAACCCTGCAGGTTCCAAATGTTGCTGTATGTAGCCGGGGCGCAGTGTTGGGGTGAGCGCCCAACATTGCTTAAATGCCCCAATGGCTCGTGAATACATAACTTATGCAGCAAAGAATAGATTCATCTGGTTAACAAGGCCGTCGACCAAATAATTTCTACTCAAGACCATGGCCTCTAAACTTACACCTGACTGGGCTTTTCATTCAAACAGACTGGAGTGGAAATTACACGAATTGTGGGAAAACAACTTGGTGCAGCGACCATCGGCAGTCTTTCAACGGAGAAAAATGAGCTTGTAAGTGAAAGCAGCACCCTCTCGAGTGGAAACACAAGAAAAGCAGAACTGGGCAATGTACAAGATCGCACAGATACTGGGTTGACCTGAACACTGAGAAAGACATAAATAAATAAGTGAAGAGTTGGGAAATGCATACTACAGGCAGCAGCGCGAGAAACAGTACCAAGAGGAGTTTCCCTGGAAACAATATTTAAACTATACACTGAGGTATTTTCTTGCACTTTCCTCGGGA
>JACEFZ010026932.1:0-35942 GCA_014155875.1 Cepaea nemoralis | reverse complement strand
TGTTAACTCAGCTATCCGTTTGACCAAACACCGGATGTACACTTGCCGACACTTTACATTAAAACGCTTGGCCAGAATATCCCTTTAACAAACTTCACATTACTGTAATCATCATCTCGTACACACACACACACACACACACACACACACACACACACACACACATATATATATATATATATATATATATATATATATATATATATATATATATCCACCTATTCAGAAAATTGGGATTGCACACACACACACAGAGCTTCCATCTCCGGATCATATATCCAAAGCTTAAACATGAAGGGGTAATCCATATGAATCCACCATGAATATACTGTAATATACCAAGTCACAGCTGCTAAGTAACTGGGCTAGGGGCATTCCGGCGTGGTATAACAGACAGGTATAAGTCTGAAGCGTTCCAGCGTGGTGTAACAAACATGTATAAGACCTCTGCTGTCCGTGTGATTGATTCAACCAGGATCAGGCACATAAACTTTCAGCACATCTTTTGATAAGGATGGACATCACATTATCCATAGTATTTCCTGACAGAGCTAGCTTGAATTGGGCATAAATATTCCAGCCCTTTTCTGGGTTAAGATGTAGGCTATCTCTTTCTTCATCTAAATACACGACTTGATTGACCGGGAGTTGGTATAGTGCTTGATTGTCCATGTCTGGGATATGATGGGTGAGAAGATTCAAAGGAAGCTGGGAGTCCGCAAAAGCAGTTGGTAAATCCATGTTGTTCAATGATGGTGAACCCCAGACTATCCATGAACATCTGGTATATGACAGTTGAACGTGGAATCAGGCGGTGACATTTAGATGAGGGTATACGCTGGATTCATCTAGGCGAGGCATTCCCCATGCCTTTGCAGACATTGAAATGATGAACACCGTCTGTAAGTTCCCATAGGTAGGGAAGCATCTCCAGCACGGTCAAAGTCCATTAATTATCCATGCACTGACATACCGGTTCAGGGTGCGCGGCAGTAACTAGCACTCTTTACTCTAGAATATTAGGGGTGGGCTGATATCCCAGTTTCCCTCCTCTAATACCAAGCATGTTGACTATAAATCCAGTGACAATACTCCACCCGCATCTCTCCAGCGCTATATAATGAAGGGAAAAAACAGGGTCGATATACATTAGTAATGAAACCCATACTTTGATAACAGTGTATCATAATAAAAATAAAGGAAACAAAAAGGAAGAAGAAAGAATGGTGTTTCTAGTTTCCTAGCACTTGCCGCCTACTGTAGAGTTTTGCCTCACTCCAAAAGTGAGTGAGGTATCTACTCAATAGGTACATCTCTTCTGGACTAATACTGGAGC
Organism: Cepaea nemoralis; assembly: GCA_014155875.1. NCBI lineage: Eukaryota > Metazoa > Mollusca > Gastropoda > Stylommatophora > Helicidae > Cepaea > Cepaea nemoralis. The sequence continues at coordinate 34,606 of JACEFZ010026932.1, read as the reverse complement.
TTCCTGAGGGGTTATTCACCTCCCGACCGTCCAAACGTCTTGATGGTACCGCTGTCACAACATGGACAAAATCCCTGAGACAATGGCCTCATGTAAACAATTCCTAAATCTCTTTTCCATAGTTACAAACAGCATTAGGTAAGTACCACTGACAAATGGCAGAAGGCTAGCTACCAGATCAGTCATCTCAACTTGCATCATCATCACCATGTTTGCCCCATTGGGATGAATTTAGAAAATCTACTCCAGCAGTAACAATCATGACTAGAATATATATATATATATATATATATATATATATATATATATATATATATATATATATATATATATATATATATATATATTATATATATATATATATATATATATATATATATATATATATAACACATAACAGAAAACCTTGTAAGTCTTTTACTAAACCTGGTATGAACCATCTAGTGGGTATTACCCAACATCTCAAAGCCAAAACACAAGAGCATGGTGTCATTTCCCACTCACTTGAGATTATATATCATACAAAATGACAATCCCATAACATCATTTATGAAAAAGACTACAAGACAATCACCCCTCTGTGTATTTACAACAATGTAAACAAAAGATTAACTCCTAAGTGCATGAAAAGTCAAGCGAGAACATCTCTCTCTCTCTCTCTCTCTCTCTCTCTCTCTCTCTCTCTCTCTCTCTCTCTCTCTCTCTCTCTCTCTCTCTCTCTCTCTCTCTCTCTCTCTCTCTCTCTCTTTCTCTCTCTACCTAACAGACCATGTTGTACACAGATAGTAATATTTCTCCATCATAAGAAAATAGATACAAAATATGCACTCAGAAAGAAAACTTTATAACACAGAGACAATTTGCAAAAGATATGTACTTGAGAATTAAATAAGTTCACAAAGCACATCAAAAATATTACACATAGCAAGATTACATTGTAAGCCTTAGGAAAGCCGGCTGGACAAAATGACGATGGACAGACTGCGCAACTCAACCCAACTTTTCAATGAAAAGTGATTCTCATATTTTTCACTCACACAACTTCAATCATGATATCCCCGGGAAGGTTAACCCGGTCAACAAATGCCCGCAGAAGTCGGATGTGTCGGCCTAACGGCGCAAGAACGCAGCTCTGCTGTAAACAGGCACAACGCAATCACATCCGAAAAAAAACCTCCGGATGAACGAAGAAGAAGAAGAAGAATCATGATATTAGTTGCATCAAAGCATTCCTCCTAATACATAAAATAAGATATGTCTTATAATGCTCACCAAAAGCGCCAGAGGATAAATGGGCGATTAAATTAAGCCCCACTGACCCAATGTGTGACTAGCTATCTTAAACATAACATGGCGAGTGACTAGCTTCGTCTTTGTCTGGCTAAAGCGCCTTTATTGCCGGGTACTCAGCCAATCAATGGGCCTATTTTGAAACCAAAGTTAGTTTCGTTACTTCTCCCGTCTAACTTTTAATAGTCTCTCCTTTTAAGGTAGCGCTTATAGCAACGTCTTCTTGGAAAGGTTTGCGGGATGACACACATACGTGACAACCTCCATCTACAAAATTGGCTGCCCTTCATTATTAAATCTAATATCACACTGTTTCTCTCTGTTATCATCATAAAGATTTTTCACATAATCTTTCCATACTTGTAGAATCTGATCTTTTTCTATTATGATTTTGCCATCTTTAGTTTGTAGACAGCTTGCTGATGTACTTGTTCTTTTATTAGCAAGTTTCTTAATTCTTTTGTGCACTAATTTGGTATTTTGACTGTTGTAGTTGTTTGAAATTTCTAAGCAATTTTCCTCAAGCCGTGCCATTTTTTGCCTCCTTACATAATATTCTGACTTGTCTGTGAATTTCTTCATATGTGGCAAAATTATCTTTGTTGAGTCTTCTTGTTTCCATTAGGTGTGCAATTTCTTCAGTCATCCATTTCTTACGACCCACCTTCTTTAATTTGGGAATAGTTGTTTCTGCAGTCATACTGATTGAATTCTTCAACATTTCCCATTGATCATCCACATCCTGGAATAGGATATCTAGATCAGACAATATATCAAATCTGTTCTCTACTTCTATGTTCAATTTGTTTTGTATTTCCTTGTCATTACTCAATGTACACAAATCATATTTAGTGTTTCCTGTTATATACTTGATTTTCTTAAACTTTATGAACTTTACAGAGGGTAATACAAAACTTGGACAGACAGTATTTTCAAACACTGCACAGTCATTAAAAATACACCCTATACTACTCGTATATACCCAATAAGCTTGGATGCGTGTAAATGGATCCTTTACGTGCCCATATAAAACAAGAAAACTTAATATAAAAGTACAACTAGGAGAGAAATATCCTGACACTTGTAGCGTAGTACGGGATAGAAAACAAGCACATATGGAAATAGATTCAGCTGGGGGGGGGGGGGGGGGGGGATTATTTGAAGATATCACTGAAAGAAGGAATATAAAAAAGTTAGTGTATGCCCTTGATGGGGCGTGGCAATAAACTCCAGCATTTATGCGTTATTTTTGATTTTCCAGGCAAGTGTAGGTTAAATAGTTTGCTGTTGCTTTCTGAACTACCACTGCTCAAATCAAAGTGAAAGTCAACGCACAGCCACTGAATGAACCAACGAACGAAAGAATGAAAGTTATTTTCAAAGGGTTAAGAATTGGGCACGCAGACCCGTCTAACATTCTGCCCTTCTTATATATTTCCTTTCATACGTTATTTCATTCATACATCACTTATGAAACTAATCTTAGGCAATAACATAACAATATGCATTAAAACGCATGGGAAATCATCACTAATGCATGATTCACTAAAGCAATTTTTAACATGGCCATTATAAATACCCAAAAGGGTTAGGGGGTGTAACGCACCAAACATATGGGAATGTTTACTTTGAATCCAGTACGTCGCGATTGTGAAACATGTTCACTACCCATAGGCCATAGAAGCCAACACACGAGGGGGCTTCAAATGAAAACCTTAAAGGTTTTTTGTGTGTAAATATATTCTGCCGGTCTCCCTTCGTAATCCCGTATACCCACGTACGAAACACAGCTGCGCAAGATTCGGCAGCTGATCGCGTCGCGATGGTTTCATACGGAAAGGTATGTGAGCCGGTCGTTCAGAAAGCAATGGCAAACTACTGAACATAAAAATTGCCAAGACATCAACAGCAGCTGAAAAATGCTGGTGTTGACTACAATGTCCCGTAAATAGGATATGCAAACCAAAAACAAATATTCTGAAAAAGTAAAGGACAAATGTATCATTTTTGGATGTAGTCACCACTGCGTTCAATGCAAGTCCTCTAGCGCCTATGAAGTGCTTCGATTCTTGTATATAAAAATGATCTTAGTCGCGTGTGTAACCACTCATGCACTGTAGCTTTTCATCGGACAGAAAACTTGCTAGTCCACTCGTACACTTGCTGGACTGACAGACGTGCATCATCATACTGGATCTTCATTCACCGAGAAATTTCTATAGGTTTCACCCCTTCACTGATTTAAAAAAACAAAAAAAGGAGAAGAAGAAAAACGGATAACTGAATGTTACTCCTCTTTGATGCATGTCAAAAATGGAGCGGTCATCCTTAAAATGTTCTTATGACGTCACGGTATTCGTCTGCATCGTGATATTGCGTGCTAAACACTCTTGACATCCTTATCAACAATAATATTGACAGGTTACAAGATAAAAGCATGGTTATTGTAATTTCTACGGTTCCAAATATTGCTGAATGTAGCCGGAACTGTTTTTACTAACAGGAGAAGGGGCGACGGCGAGTTTCTGGCGCCGAAAAATAACCAGTATGCTCTAGATGTGTATGCACGTAAATGCATGTGCAGACACATGTTGCGCGCACTACACATCTAAACTCGAGTGAGGCTACAGTCTGCTCTAGCAAAGGAAAGGTGCTGAAGACGGAGGCAACCAGCCAGGAGGCGCACAACAGAAATCAGGATGCCACGCATTTACGCAAAATGGAATATGTCGACTACTGCTAAATGTTATGGTGCTCGCCCTGCTTTGGACCCCCAGGCAGATGCAGTGCCGGGCCCTATATCTCGAAAGGGCCTAACCCCAACTACTGGAGGTCCATCTCAGATGTCCTGTAGAGCCAGGGGACATGAGAATAGAACAGCTGGCCATACTAAACAAAGACTTAAAATAAGGCACTGGAATGCGGAGGGAGTCAGCAACAACAAAAAATAGAATTAGAAAACATCCTGGACCAAGAAAACGTAAGCGTATGTTGCTTGCAAGAAACTCACCTCAACGAAAATCATCATCATTGACACCTTGCCGTCTTGACAGACGATAGTTTGTGATTTAAAAAGGCATAATAACTATTACCTATGGCGGTAGCGAATGTGACTGATAAGGCCAATTTGCGCTGTAAATGTCCGTTCACAGTAGGTGCATGTGAACACGTGGTCATTTCCACCATCATGCACCATCTTACGTCTCACACGCTCGGTGTGTGACTTATCTGCAATAAATTTCTCCTTTGTCTTTATTCCATTTCTGATATTTGCCCTCCATGCAACACGTTCAGCGGCGACTTGCTCCCAGTGTGCATTATCAATGCCTGTATCAATCATGTCCCGCTTACACACATCTTTGTATCGTAGTAGAGGCCTACCCTGTCCATGTCCACGACTGACCAAATCAAATGCCTCGAGTGAGACTACAGTCTGCTCTAGCAAAGGAAAGGTGCTGAAGACGGAGGCAACCAGCCATGAGGCGCACAACAGAAATCAGGATGCCACGCATTTACGCAAAATGGAATATGTCGACTACTGCTAAATGTTATGGTGCTCGCCCTGCTTTGGACCCCCAGGCAGGTGCAGTGCCGGGCCCTATGTCTCGAAAGGGCCTAACCCCAACTACTAGAGGTCCTTCACAGATGTCCTGTAGAGCCAGGGGACATGAGAATAGAATAGCTGGCCATACTAAACAAAGACTTAAAATAAGGCACTGGAATGCGGAGGGAGTCAGCAACAACAAAAAACAGAATTAGAAAACATCCTGGACCAAGAAAACGTAAGCGTATGTTGCTTGCAAGAAACTCACCTCAACGAAAATATAGCCTTCAAAATCAGAGGCTACCAGTGTTACCGATCTGACCGAAAGGACAAGCGAAAAGGTGGGATACTGACCCTTGTAAAAAATAACATCATTGCTTCACAAATCGAAGTCTACATGGAAGGGGCTGAGTATCAGACACTTAAACTTAAGACAGGCTATACAGACCTACATCTGATCAATTACTACTGTCCACGTGACCGCCCACAGGCACCGAACACACTACCATTAACAGAAAAAATGATCGTGCGTGGCGATTTCAACAGCCACTCGCAGAGCTGAGGATATGATCACATGGACCAGAGAGGAGAGAGACTGGAAGACTGGTAGGATGAGAATAGGTTCATTTTGATTAACAAGCCGTCCGACCCAAATACTTTCTACTCGAGATCATGGCGCACTACAACTACACATGACCTGGCTTTTCATTCACTAGACCTGGAGTGGAACATTACACGAATTGTTGGGAAACAAATTTGTGGCAGTGACCATCGACCTGTAGAAAATGAACTTGTAAGTGAAAGCAACACCCTCTCGAGGTGGAACTACAAGAAAGCAGTCTGGGCAATGGACAAGAATCGCACCAGCATACTGGTTAGAAACCTGAACACTGAGAAAGACATAAATAAAGTAGTTGAAGAGTTTGGGAAATGCATACTACAGGCAGCGCGAGAAACAGTACCAAGAGTCGCCCGTAAACAATATAAACCCTACTGGAGTAGTGAACTGGAACAGTTGCAGAATGATGTGGAAGTGTGTAGAAAGCAAGCAGAGGCCACACCCAGCCAAGAGAACCACAATAAATTGCAGCACGCAAAAGCCAAATTTCAAAGGGCCAAGCTGCAGGCTAGACGGAAAAGCTGGCAGGAGAAAACGGAGTCTCTGAACTTTGAAAGAGACACAGGGAAATTGTGGAAGCTAATAAACAACTTAACGATGAGGGCACAGGGCGAAACTCAAAAATTGCACTACATAAAGATGGAAACATCTTAACAAGAAAGCAAGCAGCTGACCATTTTGCGGACTCATTCGCACAAGATAACAATATCGAAATTAGTCCAGAGAAACAACAAGAGATTCGAGAGAAACGGCATCATACAGGACAGAAGGAAATAGTACATGAGGTTCTGGAGGCACCCATCACAATCAGCGAACAGGAACTAGCCATATCAACACTGAAAATGAGAAAATTACCAGGAACTGATGGTATCTCCAATGAAATGATCAGGAACCTAGGAACAGAGGCCAAAGCAAAGCTGTTGCAGATCTTCAATAACAGTTGGACCTTAGGCAGTGTTCCACAAGCCTGGAGAGAAGCAATCATGATACCCCTCCTAAAATTAGGGAAAGATAGTTCCATTGCCTCTAGCTACTTACCAATTAGCCTCACCAGCTGTCTCTGCAAAACACTGGCGCGCATCATCAATCACAGGCTGCAGTGGTACATTGAAAATAAAAACATCCTTGTGCCATGGCTGGCTGGCTTTAGGCAGTGCTACTCTACGGAAAACCAGACAACCTACCTCTCTCAAGAAATTGAGGATACATTCCAAGAGAAGAAGCTGGTGCTTGCGGCAATGAATAGATCTGAAGAAAGCCTTTGACAAAGTCTGGAAGCAAGGTCGGATGAAGAAACTGAGAAACTGCAAAGTCAATGGAAGAATGTACAAATGGGTGAAATCATACTTGCACAACAGAAAAGCCCGAGTACAGATAGACGGACTCAAGAGCAAGAAAGTACTACTGCGTCACGGTTCCCCAGGGCGGAGTCTTGTCCCCCACACTTTATCTAATCTTTATCAATGGTCTCGTTGCTAATCTACCGCATGGAATTAAAGCGGCAATGTACGCCGATGACCTGATTCTATGGAGCTCAAATGAACATGCATCAGTGGCCACCAGATTGCTACAAAGAGCTGTAGATACATTTGTTGCATTGGCAGAAAGATGGTGTGTCAGCATAAACACTGACAAGTGCAGCTCCACTCTATTTACCCTCTCTCCAAAACAAAAGGCAGGGATCATCCAGATAAATGGAACACCCCTAAGAGAAGATAAAGAACCAACATATCTTGGAGTAACATTTGATGGCAGGCTGACATGGAGACAGCACATCAACAAAGCAGTAGCAAAAGCCAGAAGGAAAATAGCCATCCTGAGAAAGCTAAGTGGAACCACATGGGGAGCCAGTGGGAAAATACTTAGCAAAGTTTATCAACAGAGCATACGATCACACCTGGAATATGGGTCAACTGCGTGGTGTTCGGCATCAAAAACCACACTACAAGAGCTGGACAAGATGCAAAATCAACCACTTAGAGACACCACAGGAGGGATGAGATCAACCCCTATAGTGGAAATGGAGAAGATGGGGAGGACACAAGCACTGAGTGAACGCAAAGATACGAAAACGCTAATACAAGCAGAAAAGTTCCTCAGCTTGCCAGGCCACCCTATGAAGAACCGATTTGAAAACTTAGCTATGGGGCGGTTAAAAAGAAGTAGTTTCATCCACCAGGCCAAACGACTCTGCAGAGAAACCATCGATCTTCCCACAGTTGATATCCCACTGACAACTATTCCAGAGCGAACCCCGTGGAAAGATGAACATAGAATATCGCTACAAATCCATTCAAAAGTGACAGGAATATTTGACAAGGAAGAACAGAACAGTGTGCAGCGCAGAACAGCCACTCTCAGCTTCGTTGATGAAGAATACCCACAGGACCTCTGGATACGAGTCTACACAGATGGGTCGGCACAAAATGCTTTTCGAAATGGAGGAGCGGGAGTGTACATAGAATACCCAAGTAATACTAGGGACACAGCCAGAGTACCGATAGGAAAGTACTGCCATAACTATGATGCTGAAATTGAGGCAATCAAGATAGCAACAGAGAAATTACTAAATACCAGCAGTGGCACACAACCTGTGATGCTATTGACAGATGCAAAATCAGTACTCGAGGTGCTCCTGTCTGGGAAATTGCCAGTACTAAGGACACTACTTTCTGAACTTAGCAGTCAGCATAAGGTCACCATACAGTGGATACCATCCCACTGTGGAGTACCCGGAAACGACAGAGCTGATCAATTGGCTAAGGAAGGAGCCAAAGAAGAATAGCCTGATGTGCCCGTTACATACCACCAAAAGAAAAGAATGATCAAATCAGTCAGAAAGCCATCAAAACCTGCTCAAGATGACTACCACGTAATGGACAGACCAGAACAAGTCATTATTCTGCGCCTCAGAACAGGACACAATAGATTACGCAACCACGTTTATACAAAATTCAAGATTGGTGAAACAGCCATGTGCACATGTGGATTGGCATCACAGACAGCAGAGCACATACTCCAAGACTACCCAAAATATACATATCTAGGCAAACCTTCTGGCCTAGAGAGACGACAGTGGAAGATAAACTCTATGAACCGCTCTGTGGACTAAAAAAGACAGTTAACTTCATACAAGAGACAGCATTGCAGTTATAGACATATTTCAAGCAAACGAAAGAAGAAGAAGAGGAAGTAATTTCTATCACACTTTTTTTAGGTTTTGATTTGAAGCACTCAGGTAATAAGAAGAAACATGCTGAAAATTAATAAAATTGGGACACACAAATAACAATACAAATATCTCAATAGTAACTTTATAAACTACAGAAGCTCAAAAGCATTTCAGTTACATTCAAACACGACAGTAACAAAACTTAGACAATGTAGAGCAAACATGCAAAACTCATCATCATGTGTCACGTGGATAAGTACGGGCGGCCATGGTCGGCCAGCTCACACGATCACCATTGTCTTGGATAAGGTAAGTGCGGGCGGCCATGGTCGGCCAGCTCACACGATCACCATTGTCTTGGATAAGGTAAGTGCGGGCGGCCATGGTCGGCCAGCTTACACGATCACCATTGTCTTGGATAAGGTAAGTGTGGGCGGCCATGGACCGCCAGCTCACACGATCACCATTGTCTTGGATACGGTAAGTGTGGGCGGCCATGGACCGCCAGCTCACACGATCACCATTGTCTTGGATAAGGTAAGTGCGGGCGGCCATGGTCGGCCAGCTCACACGATCACCATTGTCTTGGATAAGGTAAGTGCCGGCGGCCATGGACCGCCAGCTCACACGATCACCATTGTCTTGGATAAGGTAAGGGTTCTTGTCCTGGTTATGCTATATGAAAAAGCTATCCAGGTATTTATCTCATTGTCTTCGCTTTGCTCCTTTTTCCGTCAACTTTGCCAGTTGTGTCTAAGTTTTCGAGATTTTTGTTTTCTCTCCGTGTGCTAAAGAATCTTGACTAGCTTCGTCTAATTTCTCTAATTAGTTTAGGGTTTTCATTTACTTCTTGAAATCTATCTCATTTATTTTTCTGCAATTACCATGGCATTGTTTGCATTTTCCTCATAAGCCACATGTCCACTGTCGTTATATGTTTCTCAGCCTGTCTGCTCATTGCCCTACTTCATGTGTCTACTACATTATAGGTTCTATATACTTCTACTAATGGTCTGATGCTGGCTGGGGATGACAGGGGTATCTGACAGACAATTGGTGCCCCGGGGAAGAACCAGACTGACACATAATCGGGTTGCAAACTTGTATCAATAGTACTGGGACTCTTCGCTGGTTGCTGAAAATGAGGAGGGCGCGCGTCTGGGAATATCCCGATTGCTGTGATATCGGTCCTTGATCCTATTGGGCTCAGCTTTATAGTACTTCAACACTGTTCTCATTGCTGTTGACAGCTTTTTGTTAATGAGTATGTTTGTCCATCTCGCTCAACGCTATCATTACCATGGCGATTCTTGCTGCATTCGAAACTAACTACCCCAAACATAACCTTGAATAAGGAAATGTTTGTGCAATATTCCCCCCCCCCCCCCCCCCACAATACGTTAAAACAAATAATTCATTTCACGCTGAGGAGAATGTCGAGGAGAAAAGACGAAGCAGTAGTAGTAGTAGAAGAAGGAGGAGGAGGAGATGGGGGAGGAGGGGAGGAGAAAGAAGAAGAAGAAGAAGAAGAAGAAGAAGAAGAAGAAGAAGAAGAAGAAGAAGAAGAAGAAGAAGAAGAAGAAGAAGAAGATGATGTTGTTGTTGATGATGATGAAATATGATGATGGATGATGATGATGATGATGATGATGATGATGATGATGATGATGATGATGATGATAATAATAATAATAATAATAATAATAATAATAATAATAATAATAATAATAATAATAATACTAAAGAGACGAGATACTTATGTTAAAAGGCGGGACAAAACAATACAAGATATGTAAGAACAGACAAAATATTTGCCGCATACGCCGTTGAAATAACCTAGGCTTGTGGCGCTGTCACTTCAGATATCTCACATCTGACCTTTTACCTCTGAGTTTCATTGTCACCGTGTATCTCTTTCCCTATCTCAAGGAAGAAAACAATGCTATAAAATGCATGTATTTCAACAACACAAGTGAGAAGAGAAACACGACATTACCTCGCTGGCCGCGACCTTACCCTGAGGGAATATATGAGTCGCTAATCTTTCTGTCACTTAAGGAAGGCACATTTCACACCGCCTCCCAATCCCCAAGGCACTTACATACCAGGAACTGAAACTACCTGGCGAGTTTTATTTTAAAGAGGCCGATAATTGAGACAAATCGTGGACAAATATTCACGCAGGTAAAATTGATGATAATCAATTTGTAGGAAAATATGGGCTCATTGTGAATTTGTGTATACGTCTTCATGGTAAACTACAAAGAAAACTCCAGAAGTCAGTTGTTATGTGTGTGTTCAACTCCTTTCATCAACCAGTCATTATATTAAACAAACAACATCCCCCCAAAGAAGTTTCACAGCAATGGATCTCAACTCACTGTCTCTCGTTTTGAGAGTTTCACTGTCCCTCGTCTCCATATTGACGTGGTAACGCCTCATGCTCCAAACGTTGTGGGTTCTATTCCGGGTCACGTCGTTTGGTTCACGAGTGTAATTTTCTCGGACACTCCTGGGGGTCTTCGCTGGAGCTACGGAGTTCGTGCTTTGCACGACGCTTTCCGCAGACCGCCCTGCGGAAAGAGCCTAGCCATAAGGGAAAAATCCGGCGCAGTGAAGGTGATCTTCTTGCCTGTTGAACATCTTTTTTCGCTTTGTTAGAAAACTCTAAAAGGCTGCTTTTCGTCTATATGTTGCCACGGGTAACGTTGCCTGGTTCTTGCTCGGCCACTTGTCCCCTCCACTATAGATTTTATGAGATTGTTATGTCTTTCAAAGTGGCTAAAGTATTTTCCTTGATGTTGCTTTATTTCATTTGTCGGCTATCTTTTCTGTATTGTTAGTTTCTGTGAATGTTATATATGTTTCTTTAAGACAGGTCGTATTCTACTTTACATCCTATTCGGTGTCGTTGTTCACGCTTCTGCACCATGAAGTAGCGTTGTCTCTCTGGCGTGTCTCCATGTTAGTGTGTTACTGTTGGAGTATTATCCTTGCACCCCGGACATGTCCATGAGTGCTCACAGACAACCCTTCCCGCCCCCCCCCCCCCCGTTCCCACGTTTGTCAGATCTTATTTCAGTGAGCAAATACAATAAGAATTCCAGTTCCATTTCCAACTCTTGAGACGAATGGCCCCGTTCAACCATCGACTATATCAATTTCGTTGTGTTTGGGGCCTTTATAGTGTAACTTATATTTTGTCTTTTGTAGATTGGACTGCTTGTTCTCAGCTTCCCTGCGTCTGATGGGTTGATTGTGTTCGTTTCATCCTTGTGGTTTTACATGTCTGGACAGAGTCGCACATTTGTTAAGGCCTGGAGTAATTGAGTACCCACCCCGTCATATCATATTGTTTCCTTCAGGGAGCTTTACCAGTAGTCGCCCTTCCTCCAGCTATGTCTTGATTTCGGTGGTCTGTTTTCGTGTCTTCTCGGTCTTCTTTGGTATCTTGTATCATGGCCGGCTCGATGGTTCGATCTTGGTGGAGACTGATATCGACTCAAGGCCTCCCTGCACACTTTCTATGGGTCTGGGTAGCCGTCGTATTCTTCCTCCACAATTATTTCTTCTTCTGTTGCTTCTTCTTCTGTCTGGGTCTTTGCTTTATCTGGTTCTGATGTTTTGTTCTGTGACTTGAGCAGTTCTATTTGTTCTCGTTCTTCTTGGATCTGTTTACGAGTTTCTTCTGTCTTTTCTGTCTTCTTGAATTTTTGAAAGAGTTTCTTCTGTCTCAGTCTTTATTGCACCCATTCGAGCGACATCCTGCTCAATCTTCTGCTGAACTTGCTTCTTGCCTCAAATAAGAGTACAAATTCTGCCCAAAGCTGAAGTAATGCAGGTTAATAGATCTTGTCCAAGAAATATATTGATAAATATAACACATCTAAAGCAAGTTAATGCATTTACATTTCTATGAATATGACATAATCTCAGAAGACGGCAGAATAGGCAGAGAAATCGAAATCAGATGTCAAAAAGCAAGTGCGCTTATTTATCAACTATCACTCACACTGAAGCATCCAAAGAAAATTATGTCCGTAAAACAACATATAATAAATATCATATTCACACCAAACCTATGCTATCAATGAACATTATCAAGATCACACTTAGGCAAAATCAGCATCTGCGAGATAAGATACTTGAGAAGAGCTGCCAGATTAACTTTCCGAGTAAGAAATAATGTTATCAGACAGACAGTGGGATCAACATTTTGTGCCACATTTTTAAGGCAGAAGATCAAATGGTTTGGCAATCTCGTTAGAATGCAACACCATCAACTACCAGCATTGACCCTACATCAAAGAAGATCTGATACGAGAGCAAGAGGACGCCCGAATAAAAAATGGATTGGCGACGTGAAAGACGTTGTACATTCACATGGAATGACATTGTCCAGTGCCACCCAACGGGCGCTGGAACGTCAGCTATTCCTTCCAACGACGCTTGAAAGCAAAAGCCAAAGATGATGATGATTACTACTAAAAGATTGACCATCTCTGCTCTAAACTATAATATAATTTCAACATAGTAGAATGTATTCTTGGGCTTTTGTATTCTCTTCTTGATGTCAGTTTCACATTAGCTGTGTGTTTTTTGTTTTGTTTTTTCGCTCTCTTTGAACCCATACACCTGCTAATATTTGTAGTTCACTGGACTGATTTTTGCGAGTGGATTAGCTTTTTCTATTACCAGTGTCCCTCGCCATCAGGCTAATCCACTCCGACTTCTCAGGTACTTGTAATTGATGTCCCCAAGTCAAGGACAAAAAGTAAACATTTTAGTGCAACTGACAGGTGTAGGGGCTGCAGCTGTTACAAATTTGCTATTACACGTCCGTTTACTTTAACTTGTATTGTTGGCCTTTCCTTTCCACTGTTAATGCTTATAGTCTTAATGCTCTTAAAATCGTTTGTCTAGTGGGAGCAGCACTAGCTCAGGGGTTAATTCGCATGCCACACCGCGTGGTGGGTATTTTTTATTGCTTTAAATTGGTACCAAGAAAATTTCATGAGAAGTAAAGACCGTCGGCGTTATATCATCATCCACAGTATCCATCAAGGGGCGATTGGTCTAAAAATACGGGGCTAGCAACATCCACCCTATTGCATAGAAAGCCGAGTAACTCCTGTTCACTGTCTGTTAACACTGTGCCATCAACACATCTAAGGTTGTTTATGATTCTTTTGGTGACAGGGTACCTGTGTCATGCCGCGTTATTTATTCTAAGACTGAAGCTTCTGAACATGCCACTACTCAATTCCAGATTTGTTAACTGCCTATAATTCTGAAGGAGATAGTGCAATTGTTAACTCTTTCCCTCGATGTGGATGGCACATGACCTCCCACCTTTGAAAACAATTTCTGGCGGTTTGAGCGGATGCAGAGTTGACCACTTATTCTAGTGATACACAGAAATATCAATTGGACAACCCTTGGGGATCACCAAGACAACTGATAAACAAATACACATGTATTGATTGGCGCTCATAGAAGTAGAAGAAAGACATAGAGATTAGAGGACACGCTGAACAACATAAACCTTGAAAGTTGGGATTCTGAATTCAGTCTCCTGAAAAGCGATTTTCTCACACTTGTGTTGCTCACCGCCTATCATTCTCTTCTTTCACTGTGAACGCCCTCCTCTCTCCCCCCCCCCCCCCCCCACTCCAACCTCATTTTCCCCCATTGGGGTATAGGTCCTCAGCCGGCTCACACCAAAGCAACCCCCCCCCCCCCCCATCCCCAACCCAAATCCTAAACTCCCCCATGCAGCTCTGATAATTTCTGTTTCTAATTCTTTTCCATGTGTTTTTAGGCCTTCCTCTATTTCTTTTGCCATCTAGATTCCAAACAATTGCCTTGTAGTTTTACTATTATCAAGTTTTCTCAGTGTATGTTCTATCCAGCGCAAGCGTCTTTGCTTCATCTCTTGGTTGAATGACATTCTTCTAGTATTCTCCAAGAGCTCCATTTTGTGTTTCTGACATACCAAATTATTCCTTATATTTGACTGGTTGATTGATTGATTTAGGAACCGACATCACAGCATTGAGGCATTCCCATAAGCGCTCCGTCCCCATCCTCAGCAGCCAGCGAAGAGTTCCAACACTATTAATTCCAGTAGCAATCTGATTATATGACCGTCTCGCCTTTCCTCTGAGCGTCGAGCGTCGGCCAGATCCCCTCGTCACACCTCGCTGTCTCATTCTTACCAGACTATGGTGATCCATTTGCTCCTCCGAGGTGTACACGTGCTCCCACAAGGCCGCAACCACAGTCTGCCTTGTCATGCATCAATACTCCACCAATTTTGCCGAGCCAGCCAATCTGTTCGCCTGTTCATTCCCCAGCACACCGGCATGTCCAGGAGAAAAGATCCAGGCGATGCTTATATTTGAAGTAGGAATACGGCCGGGATGTGTTTTGTTGCCGGATCTCTTCATTCTCTATAGCGAAGTAATAACGAGAGATATCAAAGAGAAGATTGGAATACTATTCGGATGTTACAATATAAGCAATGTACTCTAGTGCAGATGACACACATATCTTCTTCTTCTTCTGCGTTCATCCGGAGTTTTTTTTCGGATGTGATTGCGTTGTGCCTGTTTACAGCAGAGCTGCGTTCTTGCGCCGTTAGGCCGACACATCCGACTTCTGCGGGCATTTGTTGACCGGGTTAACCTTCCCGGATGACACATATGATTGTGGACAATGCAAATAAATCTGCAACAATTGTTGGACATTGTAGCAATAGAGAGTGCAAAGAAAGGACTCTCCATTGAATACCAAGAAAACAGTAACAATGGTAATATCAAATAAACAGGTGGCTGCAAAGTGTGAAAGGACAATAGAAGGGAAAATGCTTAAACAAGTGGATAATTTTAAATACCTAGGGGCAATTATAACATTAGATGGAAGATTCCCAACAGAGATTAAGAACAGAATAGGACAAGCAAAAGCTGCATTTCAGAAAATTAAAAGTATCTTATGCAGTAGGTCATTTTAATTAAATGTAAGAAGGAGAGTGCCGAAATGCCATATTGAGCCTATTTCGCTGTATGGCTGTGAATCTTGGAATGTAAATGAACAAATTAAAAAGATCTTGGAGGCAAAGGGGATGTGGTTCTTGAGACGAATGTTGCGAATTCCTTGGACTGCCAGAGTGACTAATAATGATTGTCTGAAAGAGGCTAATGAAACTAGAACAACAATAAGAACGAGACAAACGGCTTTCTTTGGTAATGCAATAAGACGAGAAGTATTGGAGAACATCCTGACAACTGAAAAGATCAATGGGGAAGAGAGGCAGAGGCAGACCAAGAGAAATAATGCTGGATGGATTGAAACGGTGGCATGAAGGTATACCATCAGGAGAATTGATCCAGAACACCAAAAAATCACGATTTGTAGGGAGTCGTGAACGCCTACGCCAGCTGGAAGGGCACTTGATGACGGTGCTGGTTTTGAGTTAGCATCAGTTAATGAATGTTTGTAGTTTGTAATCGTTTTCGTTGTTCTCCGTGTATTCTGTCTGTCACTATGATGTACATTTGCGAGTTGAGACCATGATGGGATCTTTCCACCACTTTAGAGCACATTCGTTTGTATAGATGCCAAGGCAAGTTGGAAATGTGCAAATGACGACTAAGGATTGTGTGTGTGTGTGTGTGTGTATGTGTGTGTGTGTATGTGTGCGCGCGTGCGTGTGCGTGTGTGTGTGTTGGGTTGGGTATATTGCGTTCGCTACATATGTTTATGGTCCCATATGGTTTATGTGGTCAGTATCACCCCGGCTGCTTGTCTTGGTAAAAGTTAAGAAAGCTATATAATTCTGAAGTAACCAGTGAACATGTGATGAATTACTTGGTAGAAGGGTTAAGAAATGTCCATAAAACTGAGGTACCAAGTGAATATGTGATGAATTGCTTGTTAGAAGTGTTAAGAAATGTGTATAAAACTGAAGTAACCAGTGAACGTGTTATGAATTGCTTGATATGGAATGAGTTAACCTAACTGCCGGAGGCAGAGGAGTTAAGAAATGTAAAGTCAAGGTAACTCCCCTACCGGAAGGAAGGGAGGAGGGGGTAGAGCGGAGGGGAGATCAAGTTCAACTTGGACAGGTCTGTCAGCTAGGGAAACAACACACCTGTTGGTGAGACATTTCGCTGTAACACCTCAATCTTGAGTCAGTCAAGACGCTTCTAAACCCAACACCTCCCCATTCCCCGTGAAGGTATAACGAGGCAGCGATCCGAGCAGGCATACCGCAAGTTAGCGGGACGACCCATCTAAAATTTCGCACCAAGCGAGAATCCGAGAAGCCATTGAAAAGAAGGAAACTAGCAGTTTGGACTGATTCCTGTTCTCTGTTGATTTCGTTGGGGAAAGGGGGTAGGGTTTCAA
Organism: Cepaea nemoralis; assembly: GCA_014155875.1. Lineage (NCBI taxonomy): Eukaryota > Metazoa > Mollusca > Gastropoda > Stylommatophora > Helicidae > Cepaea > Cepaea nemoralis. Next base: position 17,572 of record JACEFZ010026932.1, on the reverse strand, counting down.
GTGACTCCCAGACGCGATACGGGCTCGCGATGTTCATGGGTCGCGCTAGAGCCGCGAAGTGGGACTTGAAAGTGTTGTTAGGTCTGCCTGATCGCTACTCAGTTTTTAGGCAAATCTTGTAGTTGAGACACGGACAGTATTGGGTGTCAGCGATTTTCTCTTTGATTCAGAGATGTGATATTTACTTATTATTACAGTTGGATTCGTTGTTTCTTGTGTTTCTTAATTAATCTGGTAGGATACAGTTAATAGATTACTGGAGTGTAAATAATAGCCTCTGTAAAGTTTTACTGTGTAAAATGTGTTAAACTAAAATATTTAAATATAGATTTTATATAACTTAAAGACTAAGAACATATCTTAGCACTACTACTACTACTACTACTACTACTACTACTACTACTACTACTACTACTACTACTACTACTACTACTACTACTACTACTACTACTACTACTACTACTGCTGCTGCTGCTGCTGCTGCTGCTGCTGCTGCTGTTGCTGCTGCTGCTACTAATACTACTACTACTACTACTACTACTACTACTACTACTACTACTACAACTACTACTACTACTACTACTACTACTACTACTACTACTACTATTACCTGCTGCTGCTACTGTGATATCTACTAACATTTAGCTATACGGCACCATAACAGCAAATTCAAAGAAGAATATTACTTGTTAAGAATGGTGTTTCCACCAACGTTATTGTTTTCAAACTACCACCAGAACTGTCCGTTGTGTGTGTTTAGGGGAAAATACGTCATTATAAACATTATACAGCATACAGTCGCTACAACACCAGTATATTATTATTTTCCATGCCATGATTCACAACATTAGTAGTTTGCACTTTCATTATGTATTCTGTAATACCCAGTAAGGTAAAAACTAAGTAAAACAATATATTTGGTTTATGTTAACTTCTACACGTAAACACATTAACGCGCGCGATTTAATACTTTGCTTAGCTTGTAATCAAATACAATGTTTAGAATGGAGTTTAAAATTCATTCCTTATTTATTTATTTTTTACGTTCGCTCGCTTTGAACTCAAGCGTAGTCCAGACACGTGCTATTACTTTAAGTACACTGGACTGATATTTACATGTGGATTAGCTTTTTCTATTACTAGTGTCCCTCGCCATCAGGCGAACCCACTGCGACTTCTTAGGTACTTGTAATTTACGTCCCTAAGTCAAGGACGAGAAGTCAACATTTTACTCCATGTGATCGGTGTAGGGGTTGAACCCGCTATCTCGGCATCAGCTCAACGGAAGATTAATAGCGAGCGCTCTTATCCATTCGAACTTGCTGTCCTCTATTGCTGAATGTGATTGGTAGAGTGTGAAGTAAGCGCGAATGGTGATACCGCAAGTAGCGTCTGCAGTAAAACAATACGGTGAACTAAATGGAGCTTGAAATTCAGTTGAATGTGTTAGATTGAGTGTGAAATAATAGTGTAGTTTGATACAGAATGTCGCATCTATAGCAACAGTAACAGTTTGAAAATGCTACAGTTTGAAATTCAGTTCTGTTTGTGATACTGTGATACTATAAATATAGTTCTTTATGTCAAAGACCAGCGGCACAGTATGATGGGTTAAAAAGTGATGTAATTTGTTTGTCGTGTTCAGCCGAATTTAAAATGAAATGCAAAATGTGGTGGGTTAAATATGAAATAAAATTGACGTTCAAAGTAAAGTAACAAAGTAGGAATAAATTTGACTTACTGAGGCAGATTTATAGTAAAGTGATAGAGTATAAATGATGCTAAATTTATAAGCTGCAATCGTTGTAAAATTAGAGCTTGTAGAATTATATTACATTAGTTAGTTAGTTAGTTAGTCGTGGTTCCAACTTCACGGCAACGGGTCGTCCCCATATTGCTCCGTTCCTGTGCCAGTGAATATCACATAAAATGCTCCTCACTGCCCAATGTGAACAATGGAGTAGATAGGAGTATCGGCAAGCCAACAGCCCGCACAGGTACACTGTGCATAATGCCGCCACCAGAATACCAACACAAAAGTCCTCCATGAAAAATACAGTTCATCGTCGATGGAAACGGCAGTCACCAGAAAGACTTCATTGACCTGGGTTTTATCCCATATGGCTTGGTCTCTTTCCGCAGGACGACCCACCGAAAGCGCCGCACAAAGCACAAACTCCGTAGCTCCAGCGGTGACTCCCAGGAGTCTCCTGAAAAATGCACCCATTAGCCGAAAAGGCAAAACAGTCAATCCAGCAAAAGCCGGCCGCCATCATTTCGAACATGCAGTTCACACTACAAACAACCATCGACAGATGTAAAAGCATTCCACGTGAAACTCTCAGCTCACAGTGTCGCGCCACGCACTCACTCAGTAGCAGTAGTTCACTATGATGAGTTTGGCATAAAGTAATACATGAACAGTACTTACTAATTTGTAAGAGCCAAGTTTACAGTTAAGTTAGCTCCACGTTCTTTAAAATCAACCCCAGCATTTATTGAGTGTTCGTGACTTACTAACAATGTTAGTTCAGAAGTGTACCGTTGCTCTCTTATCAACGGACGCCTCATATATGCTATAGTATACACAAATGTATATATATAGTTTGGTGAGAAATAATAAGTTAATTAACTAAGCCGAAGTTTGAAATTCACCGCAACATGATACATTAGGTCTACTATAAATTAAACGCTAAATGCAAGGTTGTACATTTGAGTGATCTTACTAAGATAACACGCTAAATGTAAGGTTGTACATTTGAATATGATATTGCTAAAAAGAAAGGGGGAAAAAAAAAAAAAAAAAAACGCTAAATGTAAGGTTGTACATTTGAGTCTGATATTCACAAGGTGACTCTGAAATCGAAGCTTAAATGTGATACACCAAGTACGAAAGGAAACCAGTTTGTTTCATTTGGTCGAAAGTAAAACATAACAGTTAATTACAGATATTTGTAAACTTGCCAAGCAATATAAGATACTGTATGCAGAGCAGCCTAACCATTCAGTTTGAAAATTATATTCATTAAATACAAGCATGATTTACCGAATTACTTAAACTACAAATTTCTTTGTAATATTTCTAGACCAGAAACATATAATTATGAATCTAAAAGCACAACGCCTCAAATATTTTATTTGGGTAACGTAGTGTTTAACAGTATTCAGTCTCTCACATAATCAATCAATGTGAAATAGGGGATAATGTCTAGCTGTACTGATCTGTTGTCGTAGTTCAACTTTCACTTTAAGGAGAATATCTTTCCTAACAGTTGGTTCCTTGGGTATGTGCATTTTGTGAAATGAGTAAAGAGGAACTGGATACGAGAGGAGCTCCTCGCCTCCTCATCACATACAAGTGGGGAATAAGTATAAGTGCGGCTCTGGGGTCGCTCCAGCCTCACAAAATGGCTATTGGTTTTGTGCTTTATCATATAAAGTGTGAAGGACGAAAGTGTACGGAAGGTCGTGTTACTGTTATAACTGTAGAAGAATAAGTGGTGAATTTTCTCAATCGTTACAAGTCGATATTTTTCCTACGTGCTAACAAATTATGTTGGGTTAAACTGTTAACTCTTGGTTTAAATTTATAACTGTTATCAAGCGTCATTAATTGATTAAAGGGTTTCTTAAACTTAGTTTAACTTTTATAAAATGTCATTAGTTGATAAAGGGAGTTAAACTTAATTTAACTTTTCTACATGTGTATTGTTAGTGAATCATGTGTAGTTTACAAGCTCTGTATATATATATATATATATATATATATATATATATATATATATATATATATATATATATATTATATATATATATATATATATTAAAATGACGTTAGTTGATGTTTTTTTTTTGTTTTTTTGGGCCATATTACTTTTCACAAAGGAATGATATTAGTTGATCTAATTATTTCTAATATGTTCAATAAAGATATGTAATGATATTACACTTTTGACGTTTGTCGGATATACAACAAGAGTTGTTGGATATTTCATAATCAGGACATGTCTGTGAGGACTTAAAAGGACAACATTCAGAATTCTGAACACACTGTGAGTATGTCATTTTTCTTTTATGTTAGTAAATATTTCTGTATTTGATACACACGATGACATCGGTGAACATACAACCAACTATGTGAAATGATTTTTCTTCTTCTTCTTCTTCTTCTTCTTCTTCTTCTTCTTCTTCTTCTTCGTCGTCGTCATCGTTCATCCTGAGTTTTTGTGTTTTTTTTCGGACGTGATTGTGTTGTGCCTGTCTACAGCAGAGCTGCGTTCTTGCGCCGTTAGGCCGACACATCCGACTTCTGCGGGCATTTGTTGACCGGGTTAATCTTCCGGGTGAAATGATACAGTTACTTGCATGTCCTTGACAGGACGTTACAATAAACCCTATCCTTGTTTGGCGATTTGTGATTTTCTGGACCATTTTACACTCAGTAGTTTGTCATTACTGTCTGAATGACCGACGCTCATATCATTCTTAAAAATAAACACAAGGAGGTATGTTTCCATATTGCCTGCACCTAATTTCAAACCTCATATGTGTTATTGTAAAACGCATTCACAGTCCCTTAGCCACAGACAGCGACGTTTGAAATCATAACAAACACTAAAAGGGGTACTTCCTAAACAGACACAACCTTAAAAGCGAGGCCTTCGCATATATTATGTAACAACTTAATGAGAAAGAGGACAACTATTTCATTATCTCGAGATTTTCCTCAGATATTTTAATTTCCTGTACCGGCCTTGCACAACCCGTGCCTGTCTGAGTTTGGAGAGTGGAAGGGGAGCTCTGTAACACAGTTCCCACGTAGATGGGGCTTTGGTACCGGGTGGGAAGAAGTCTTCTACAACAACCTCACTCTGATAGACGCCGGCCGTACTCATGACTCACAGACATGAAGGATGCCGCATCCAAGTGAAGAGGTGTTTTATAGACGCCGGCCGTACTCATGGCTCACAGACATGAAGGATGCCGCATCCAAGTGAAGAGATGTTTTATAGACGCCGGCCGTATTCATGGCTCACAGACATGAAGGATGCCGCATCCAAGTGAAGAGATGTTTTATAGACGCCGGCCGTACTCATGGCTCACAGACATGAAGGATGCCGCATCCAAGTGAAGAGATTTTTATAGACGCCGGCCGTACTCATGGCTCACAGACATGAAGGATGCCGCATCCAAGTGAAGAGATGTTTTATAGACGCCGGCCGTACTCATGGCCCACAGACATGAAGGATGCCGCATCCAAGTGAAGAGGTGTTTTTTTTTTTGGGGGGGGGGGGGGGGTGGGGGGGGGGGGGGGGGGGGGGGGGTTTCGTTCGCTAGCATTGAACTCAAGCGTAGCCCATACATATGCCACTACTTCAAGTGCACTGGACTGATTTTTGCCTGTGGATTAGCTTTCCCTATTACCAGTGTCCCTCGCCATCGAACAAAGCCACTCTTACTTTAGAGGTACTTGTAATTTACGTCCCCAAATCAAGGATGAAAATATTAGCCGAAATGAGATGTGTAGGGGTTGAAACCGCTATCTCGGCATCAGCGCACTGGATGTTTGAGAACGTGTGCTCGTAACCATTCGGCCATGCTGATCTCCACTGAAGAGTTCAAACTCAAGTCTTTCAGGGGATTCATCAACTGAACCATACACACAATGTGTATCCCAGGCAGTTGCTATAGTCACTTCGCCCTGTCTGAATAATTATTATGTTAAGTCCTTCTGGGCCGGGTATATAACATTGTATAATAGCGACTACCTAAGACAGGCAGGAAGCGGTTACGCTGACAATGGCATGAGAGTGGTTGGATAAGGGTTCGAATACCGGCCCTCGACGTTCGCTATGGGAGAGGGGAGACCAGTCACCTATCATCCATGCACTCAGGCCCATACAATCTGATGGTCCTAAAACTTCACTTCATATACCTCGGGGCTGGGTAATCTCCAGGTATGGTGTCCTCGAGTGATGGAGGTCTCGGATTCAAGCCCCGGTGAGGGCCGGGATTTTTTCACGTGGTCTTCTAGTAATAAAATTTCTCCTGGTCTCTGGGTAATGAGATCGGACACTCGTGTGTATTGTTGCGTACGTATAAAATTCCTTGGAAGTTGGAACTCGGCCGGTCTTTCTGGTCGAGGGGTTACACCACTTTCTCCGTAATCCCGTTTATCACGCAGAATCTCGTAGCGGGCGAGAACTGGGAGCGGTTCGTCCCCCGCTGGTGACTTGCGGGATAATTGAGCCGGCCGCTCAGAAAGCAATGTCAAACTACTGAGCGTAATCTTGCCAAGAAATCAACAGACAGCTGAAAGATGCTGCTGTTGACAGCGATGTCCTGTAAAAGGATATGCGAATTAAAAAAAACAATGTTGGAAATCGAAAAAGAGTAGCCTAACGGCGCTGACCGGGCAAAATTTCGAGTTAAAAATCTACCCTAAGTATTTCAGGATCCTTGCCGGTGCTACGGAGTTCGTGCACTGAGCTGAGTTTCTCCAGACTCAGGCTTGAGTTAGGAGTAGAACGGAGCACTGATGGGTTACACACGTGTCCGTGATGTTGATCCGTCGACTAAACTAAACTAAACTTCACATACCTACATCAGATACCTGCTACAGCACTTCTTTTAAAGACAAGACTGTGTCATGTATGGCTGGAGTAACGAATACCGGACGGTGCGTTGTTTGCTCTAGGGTGAGCGAAGTGTTGGTTGGCATGAATTAAAGACAGAGGGAACAGGACGCCGGGGTAAAAGATACAAGTGTATGAGGTGGTGTGGCGTGTACTCAGTATTGTGTTCATGCTGTATAATTACTGCATTGTGTGTGAATTATATTTACACATGAACTGTAATCGGATTATTAGGTGGCAATTTTGTGTTCAGTTGTATTTACACTGCGTTTTGTTTAAGTGAATCCAGTTTAGCAGTTGTCAGTAATTGTGTATTTACACCGTATGTTTGTTTATTTAGGGCTGTTAACACAGTGGTTAGAATGCTTAACTGCCGATTCGGTGTTCATGTGGTCGAGGCCGGGATGATTTTTTTTTCTATTCTTCTGGGCCCCAAGAAGAAACTGAACGGGAAACGGTATCAGAAATATAACATACATAACTTCACACATGGAACATTGACAATAATATTGATCATCTCATCTCATCATGTTCCTCTTGTACCTTGCGGTGTCGAGGTGTAGTATAAACAGCGGGAGAGTGCCCTCTTATGGGCTTCATGTATCGATATTCCCATGGACTCTGCTATTCCCCCCCCCCCCCGTCCATCGTTTACGTGGCCGGCCTCTTCCTCTGCTTCCATTTGGTCTGTACATCATGGCTTGACTTGCCAACCATTTGACTTGCTATCTTCTAAAAAAATCTAGCGCTGCTATAACCCCCACGTTAGTCCTGATGTCTTCATTTCTGATCTTATCTCTTCTTCATACATTGTGTATTCTTCTCAGGAATCTCATTTCTGTTGTTGTGATTTTTATTTCCTCTTTTTATGTCATTTTCCAGGTTTGAGATTGATAGCATAGAGTTGGTAGGAAGATTGAATTGTGAAGTGCTTTCTTAGTAACTATAGATACATGTTTGCTTTTAGTATTGGTGCCATTTGTCCATTATAATATATATATATATATATATATATATATATATATAGTATATATATATATATATATATATATATATAACAAGTCAATGCATTTATTAATGTAAATACCTAGCTACAGCATACGAAAGATGCAATAAAAAAGTTGAATGCAGATTCACCCAATAAATGGGAGCATTCCACAAGATGAATAGTAGTCTCTGCAATTTATATTTGCCAATCGAGGTGATATAAAGAGATATTAAGATCTATATTGCGAATAGCAATAGTGAATCATATATATTATATATATATATATAATATATATATATATATATATAGTATTATATATATATATATATATATATATATATATATATAGATATACTATATATATAGCGAATATATAGGAATATAGCGAATCTAATATACCAGAGCGAATCGGAACAATTTGCAAAGAAGTAAGGACTAATGTGGACAGACAGAAAGAGTGATTAACATATACTGAAATAAATTAACTCACAAATAGAACTGATTACTGGCATCAGAAGAAGACAGCTCATAAATCTGTGGGAATGTCATGAGAAGAGGGGAGCTGGAGTATGTCTTCACTACGAAGACCAGAAGATGAGACGGTGGACAGTACGACATCTGTTTGGAAGCACGCGAGACAGAAAGGCTGTGGACAGACATGATCACCAACTGCTACACAGCACGGACTATACAGACGTATAGTGTTTCGGAAACCTATTGACAGTGATAAGGGGAAGAGCATACACTAGAGATCTGCATACAGAGACAAGAGAATATCTAGAAGACGATGGATATATAACCTCACTGGTACACTAAACTAACATAGATAGGACACATCAAAGGCAACAAACACATCTGGCCTCCTAACTCATGCTTAGTGCCAACCACAACCTCCCTCCCATGCCCTCTCTTTCCCGCCCCCCCCCCCAATCTTTATCCGTTTAACGGCTCTTTTGCAGCCCCTAACATGTAATTTTTAAAAAAAAAGTTAGTCGCATGTCCTTTACAGAAAGTTGCGATCAGTCCAAACATTTATTGATTGTTTATGCTTTTCAAGTCAATTTCCGAGCGGCCAACGTTCATACCATCGAAATCAAAGCTTAGGGATGTGCCCACAAAGTCTCCTGCAACTGATTTCGTTAGCACGACCTAGTATGTCGGAAAATTGTAAAATTGCGTCCATTAATCTCTATCAACTGTTCAGTGCTGCAGTGGTGCCTGCAACTATTGCTTGTCAACAACTGTCTTTGGGTGGTAGGTTTCATACTCAAAACGACTATATATTTTCTCCGACAGTCTTTTTTTTTCGCATATCATTTACAGGAAATCGCTGTCAACATCAACATCTTTCAGCTGATTATTGATTTCCTTGACAAGATTACGCTCAGTAATTTGCCATTGATTTCTGACCGACCGGCTCACATACCCCGTAAGTTACCGACGCGGAGAGAACCGCCACCAATTCTCACGCACGTCACGTTACTCACGATAGTACACGGGATTACGGAGAAAGTCGCTAACCTCTAGGACCAGGGAGAGCCGGCATCCCTCAGTCTACGTGAGCTGAAATAGAACAAAGGTTAAAACTGACAGTTTAGGTCGATGGTACTATTTATAATTTCTGGTAATTCATAATGATTAAACCTCTGGCCCAGTAAATAACTACTTGTGTAGTGCTTTCTGTGAGTCAAGGACATTGATTTCCAACTAGGGGAACGGAGAGGTTATGGAAGGTATCAGATTCGATCTTAGCAAGGGACTTGGGAAAACATGCATTCCAGTGTACAATTAGTGTACGTTAAAAATCCAACGGCAGGCGGAAATTGCAAAGAGTAGGCCGTATGGTACAGCCCTGGCAAATTGTTAGGTAAAATAAAAACCACCCCCGGGTAGATAGAGCCCGTTACATTGGGTGAGATATGTCTGCAGGACGCAAATCTGACAGAAATGGCACGCTGAAGTTAGATGACCTGACATCTGAGTGCATAGCCAGTTGTGACTCACAACCACTCCCCCTTTTTTTTCGAAAGACAAACGAAGAAAGATATTTTCAACTGCCTGTATGTAATAGTTAACGCTAGTGCATGTGTTAGCAAACTGAGCTTACTGACAGTGGTTGAGGTTCAACCTTCTGTAGCAGAAAGATTTCTTTCTAGACTATTTATGGGCCTAGGGTGAGCGAGATTGTCATGGAAGGTAAAACCAAGGGACTGTGTCGAACCGAGGTGATCTAGCAACTCTAGCACGGGGCGGACGGATAATGCACAGCGCCCTCTTTGATAGACGATCTGTATGTAAGCCTCATCTCGAAGATCCAATGGCAGCAGTAAGCCAGCCCTTTGTATAAATCTAAGAATAGAAACATCTAATAAATAACCAGGACAGAAATATCTAAATTAACAACCAGGACGGAAATATCTTAAGTAACAACCAGGATAGAAGTATTTAAAGTAACCACCAGGAAAGAAATATTTAAAGTAACAACAATGATAGAAATATCTAAAGTAATAACCAGGACAGAAATATCTAAAGTAATAACCAGGGTGTAAATGCCTAAATTAACAACCAGAGCATAAATATTTAAAGTAACAATCAGAACAGACATATCTAAAATAACAACCATGAAAGAAACATTTAAAGTAACAACCAGGGCAGAAATATCTAAAGTAACAACCAGGATTGGCGCATCTAAATTAACAATAAGGACAGAAATATCTAAATTAACAACCATGAAAGAAATATCTAAAGTAACAACCAGGACATAAATATCTAAAGTAGCAATCAAGATAGAAATATATAAAGTAACTATCATGACAGAAATATCTAAAGTAACAACCAGGATAGAAATATCTAAGGTAGCAAAGAGGGGTATTAGGTCAGCTAAGGATAGGACGACTTGAGTGAGTTGATGGCATTTTGCGCCATTGGAATATAGACAGCAAAAGAAGAAGAGCAATTATTGTTTGTGGCAGAAACACACAGAACACTGTATTTCTTGTGATCATACAAGGAGAGACTGATCAACGTGTGGCGAGTCTCTAGGTACAGAGTGGGTTAATGGCACAGCATCTATCTCAGTGCCAATTATTACTGCCTACAGCTGACAAACTGCTTCCCCAACATGTCTGTCTGTCTGTCTGTCTGTCTGTCTGTCTGTCTGTCTGTCTGTCTGTCTGTCTGTCTGTCCGTCCGTCCGTCCGTCCGTCCGTCCGTCCGTCCGTCCGCACGGTCGGTCGGTCGGTCGGTCGGTCGGTCGGCCTGCCTGCTTGTTTCTCTGTCCGTCCGCATGTCTGTCTGAGTGCACATCTCTTCTTCCTTTCTCTTTAATATTTAAACTGCATCCCTCTCGTGTTTATCCATCAGTCTATCACCATTCACCATATTCTCTACCCTATTGACTATTTCCTCCATTGCTCTATCCCTGAATCCTCAAATAATTCATTTCTTCGCTCATCCCGAGTCCACAAATACATTCATTTCTCAGTCCTTCCTCACTGTCCATGTGTAAACACACTCAAGTGGCGTTAAGAATTTCCGAATTTCCGGTGCATGCTTATTCTCACCTTTTCTGCATATTGTGTAATATGTTTTGCATGAAATATGCGTTTATTTTGAGTTATGAACATTTTTAAGAACAGTTTAGCATGGCAGTGAATGTACGTGTCTTCCTGTATAGTTAACGGTTTGTGTCATGACAGTAACTGCATGTGTCTTCGTGTATAGTTAACGGTTTGTTTCATGGCAGTGACTGTACGTGTCTTCCTGTATAGTTAACGGTTTGTGTCATGACAGTAACTGCAAGTGTCTTCGTGTATAGTTAACGGTTTGTTTCATGGCATTAACTGTGTGTGTCTTCGTGTATAGTTAACGGTTTGTTTCATGGCATTAACTGTATGTGTCTTCGTGTACAGTTAACGATCTGTTGTTTCATGGCATTAACTGTATGTGTCTTCGTGTATAGTTAACGGTTTGTTATTTCATGGCATTAACTGTAAGTGTCTTCGTGTACAGTTAACGATCTGTTATTTCATGGCATTAACTGTATGTGTCTTCGTGTACAGTTAACGATCCGTTGTTTCATGGCATTAACTGTATGTGTCTTCGTGTACAGTTAACGATCTGTTGTTTCATGGCATTAACTGTATGTGTCTTCGTGTATAGTTAACGGTTTGTTTCATGGCATTAACTGTAAGTGTCTTCGTGTACAGTTAACGATCTGTTATTTCATGGCATTAGCTGTATGTGTCTTCGTGTACAGTTAACGATCTGTTGTTTCGTGGCATTAACTGTATGTGTCTTCGTGTACAGTTAACGATCTGTTGTTTCATGGCAGTGACTGTATGTGTCTTCGTGTATAGTTAACGATCTGTTGTTTCATGACAGTAACTGCAAGTGTCTTCGTGTATTGTTAACGACCCGTTGTATCATGGCAGTGACTGTACGTGTCTTCGTGTTTGGTTAACTACCAGTTGTTGCGTGGCAGAATGCCAAATTGTTGACCCTTCGAAAATAAAGTTCGTTCCTTCGTTAACATTCAGTAGACACTGTATATATATATATATATATATATATATATATATATATATATATATATATATATATATATATATATAGATATATATATATATATATATTATATATATATATATATATATTCATTGGCACCTTGCCGTCTTGACAGACGATAGTTTGTGCTTTAAAAAGGCATAATAACTTTTAACTATGGCGGTAGCGAGTGTGACTGATAAGGCCAATTTGCGCTGTAAATGTCCGTTCACAGTGGGTGCATGTGAACACGTGGTCATTTCACCATCATGCACCATCTTACGTCCTCAAACGCTTGGTGTGTGACTTTTCTGCAATAATTTTCTCCTTTGACTTTATTCCATTTCTGATATTTGCCCTCCATGCAACACGTTCAGCGGCGACTTGCTCCCAATGTGCATTATCAATGCCTGTATCAATCATGTCCCGCTTACACACATCTTTGTATCGTAGTAGAGGCCGACCCTGAGATCTCTTACCCATCTGTAATTCACCAAAAAAGATATCCTTTGGTATTCTGCCATCATCCATCCTCCTAAGATGTCCTATCCATCTAAGTCTACGAAGACTGAGCATGGAATAAACTGTCACACAACCTGATCTTTCCAATACTTCAGTATTTGTGATTTTGTCTTGCCACTTAATACCAAGAATTCTTCGCAGACACCGCATATGAAAGCTGTTTAAGTTGGTGTGAGTAAGTTGTCCAGGTTTCACTGCCATAGAGAAGAGTACTAAGGACACAGGCTTGATAGACAAGGACTTTTGTTTTGGCAGTAAGCTTCCTGTTCTCCCAGACTCTTTTTCTTAACCTGTTTCATTGTTGTTGCTGCCTTACACACACTGACAAATCAAACAATATCCAGAAACACAATAGTTTTCTTACGTCTTTCTTTTACTCTTTCCCTTCTTTTCGGCTCTTCTGTCTTTCTATCTGTCTGGTCTTTTCTTCAGTCTTTTAAAAACAGCTTCTTTCTTTCTTTCTTTCTTTCTTTCTTTTCTTTCTTTCTTTCTTTCTTTCTTTCTTTCTTTCTTTCTTTCTTTCTTTCTTTCTTTCTTTCTTTGTTTGTTTGTTTGTTTGTTTGTTTGTTTGTTTGTTTCTTTCTTTCTTTCTTTCTTTCTTTCTTTTTTTCACTACATCAACTCAAGCCTTCCCTATTCTACATACTGCTATTATTGTTCCCTTCATGTTGTTCTTTCTTCGGTATTTGGCTTCACAAGTGACGTGGCCAAGGCTATCATCTTCTTCAAAGGCCTTGTGTTCCATTTCTTTCAACTGACATCATTTGGCAATGGTAGTTATAATACACACCACCGCAGCGAAACAAAAGCAGACAAATGGCAAATGGTAAATGAAGAAATGTGACCTGCTCTCCCAGGTCGGCCCAGCCTAACTTGGGCGTCAGGAAATGTCTTGGGAAGTAAAGGCGGCCAGGGTACTACTGACCACATCAGCCATCGAGTGGCGTTTGGTCTACGACCATACATTCATTGAATGTTAAGGCGTGGAGAGGAGTACTGGTTACATGAAGAAAGAATTGACATGACAAGACAGTATAGGTTTTACTTTGGTTGGTTGATTGGTTGGATTGTTGGTTGGTTGGTTGGTTGATTGGTTGGTTGGTTAGGTTGGTGATTGGTTGGTTTGTTGGTTGGTTGATTTATTAGTTGGCTTGTTGGTTGGTTGACTGGTTGGTTGATTGATTGATTGGTTGGTTGGTTTGTTGGTTTTGGTTGGTTGGTTGTTTGATTGGTTGTTGGTTGGTTAATTAGTTGGTTGGCTTGTTGGTTGGTTGATTGGTTGGTTGACTGGTTGGTTGATAGATTGCTAGGTTGATTGGTTGGTTGATTGGTTGGTTGATTGATTGGTTGATTCGTTAGTTGGCTTGTTTGTTGGATAATTGATTGGTTGATTGAATAGTTAATTGGTTGGTAGGTTGGTTCTTTGGCTGGTTGATATTTTGGTTGGTTGATTGGTTGGTTGTTTGGTTGGTTGGTTGTTGGTTGGGTGATTAATTGGTTGAATGACTCGGTAATTAATTGGTTAGTTGGCTTGTTAGTTGGGTCATTGATTGGTTGATTGTTTGGTTGTGTAGTTGGTTGGCTTGTTGGTTGGTTGATTGGTTTGTTGGTTGGATTGTTGGTTGTTTGATTGGTTGGTTGATTGGTTGGTTGATTGGTTGGTTGCTTGGTTGTTTGACTTATTGGTTGGTGGATTCGTTGATTGATTTGATGGTTGATTGGTTGGTTGTTTGATTGTTTGGCATGTTGCTTGGTTAATTGATTGCTTGATTGATTCGTTGACTGTTTAGCTGATTAGTTGGTTGAGTGGTTGGTTAGCTTATTGGTTGGTTGATTAGTTGTTTGAGTGGTTGGTTAGCTTGTTGGTTGGTTGATTGGCTGGTTAACTTGTTGGTTGGCTGTAACACCCCTATAAGGACGTCTGGGCCATGAATAGGACTAGTATCTAGCGACATGAGGATGATGTAGAGACATCTCCCAACCAGATACCAAAGTACCAGCTGCGTAGGGACTGTATTGCAATCCCCTCCTTCCTTTCCAGTCCCAGAAACCAACATCGTGTGCAAGACGAGTCCTGGGGCTTACATCTGCGGAGAGGAATAACCGATGTCAGCTGGTCACGATTCAGCACATCACATAGGGACGGCCTGACATTAGGCTTCGACTGTGTTTCCTCCCAGAGTTTTAGGTACAGAAATACCTCGGTTTTCGGTGACTTCGGTTATCATCGGTTTCGGGTTTTGTCTATTGTTTTCGAGCGTATTATCGACGAAAACATATGTATCCACCGTATTTCATTATTAGTAGACTCTCAACCAGTGTCCCTTGGAGTGGAGTGCCTTTGCTTGATATGCACAGCATTACGGCAGGTTAGAGAGGCAGTAAATGATAATACATGTACAACTACAACATTACGGCAGGCTATAGAGAGGCTGCAGTGATAATATTTTTTTTTCTGAAAGTGATAATACGTGTACAACGATAGCAGGATACAGCCGGGCAGTAGTGATAATACGCGTACAACACTGCGGCAGATTACAGCCGGGATGTCGTGATACTACACATACAAAACTATGGCATGTTACAGCCGGGATGTCGTGATACTACACATACAACACTATGACATGTTACAGTCAGCGAGATGTCGTGATGCTACACATATAACAAACACTACGGAATGTTACAGCCGGGATGTCGTGATGCTACACATACAACACTGCGGAATGTTACAGCCGGGATGTCGTGATACTACACATACAACACTATGGCAGGTTACAGTCGGGATGTCGTGATACTACACATACAACACTACGGCAAGTTACAGTCGGGTTGTCGTGATACTACACATACAACACTACGGAATGTTACAGCCGGGATGTCATGATACTACACATACAACACTATGACATGTTACAGTCAGCGAGATGTCGTGATGCTACACATATAACAAACACTACGGAATGTTACAGCCGGGATGTCGTGATGCTACACATACAACACTGCGGAATGTTACAGCCGGGATGTCGTGATACTACACATACAACACTATGGCAGGTTACAGTCGGGATGTCGTGATACTACACATACAACACTACGGCATGTTACAGCCGGGTTGTCGTGATATTACACATACAACACTACGGCATGTTACAGCCGGGATGTCGTGATACTACACATACAACACTACGGCATGTTACAGCCGGGATGTCATGATACTACACATACAACACTACGGGATGTTACAGCTGGGATGTCGTAATATTACACATACAACATCACGACAGGTTACAGCCTGACTCTAATAATAATACATGTACAAGACAGCAACTAACACCGGGGCTGACAGACACAAATTCCATTCATAACCGACAATTAATCTTTTCCTTAAGGCACCTCGCTTACCACCTACCGAAATCCTGTTATGCTCTTTTTACACATGGTGAAATGTAGCTTAGCTGAACACCGTACTTAATTACTGCGGCTAGCGTTTTCGTTTTGCCATTGCCAACCGAAAGCAACTGTGTACCATAGAAATCCCGATGTCTCGTTTAGTTTTTATGACAATTATTTACAGATTCAGTGATAAGCAAGAAGGTTTGGACCAAACAGAAATAGATGGCGGGAAATGGGAAATAGGGTTGTGTCACAGTTATGACTTAAAAGTTGTTAATATGGTAGCAGACATGTTGTATTACTATCAGATTTAAAGAGGTTGCATGGGGAAAACTACTGTAGTAATATTTAACAATAGTTTTATTAATACGCCCATGGCAGTTTGAATAAGACGATTTGTTTTCCCATGGCAATTAATCAGTTAAAACCTCATGATATAAACAATAGACAGCACGATTTATTGCCTGGCAGGTTTCACTGCATCTTGTCAGGTTCATACTGCAGAATAAGACAATAAATCGCGCAATCTACTGTTTGTGTCTGGGTTATTCAAATTCACTACATCAGAAAGAGGCAGATGATATCACTTTGTAGCCACATTACGAGAACAAGTGGTAACCGGAAAGACTGATGGAATGGAAAGAGAGATAGAGGAAGGCAGCGAGAGAACATGCTTGGCAGTATTGTGTCATGCCCTGGACGGGAGTCAACACATGAATTGATCCACATCTTCGGAGATCGCAATTTGTGGAGAAGCGTAATCGTCCAAGCCAGTCGGCAAGGCACTGGATGATGATGATGATGATGATAATATTAACTTGGGAGTAGTATGTTAGGTGGTAACTAAGTATCATTTCTGGATTGTGGTGCTGGATTGACCCCAATCCAGCTGGATTAGGGTTAGGGGTTAGGGGTTAGGGTTAGGGGTTAGGGTTAGGGTTAGGGTTAGGGTTAGGGTTAGGGGTTAGGGGTTAGGGTTAGGGGTTAGGGTTAGGGGTTAGGGTTAGGGTTAGGGGTTAGGGTTAGGGATTTTTGTTTGCTCCTAATTATACTTTCTGGATTGACCTCGCTGGATTGTCCCCAATCCAGTTCGGGACCAGGGCGGTTTGGGTAGGGTAGGTACTTAGGTCATATGTAAGGGTTGATACATCTAAGAAAAGAGCTGTTTTCTAAGGGCAGATAACTGAGTTTGTGTATAATATTTTAAATAGTTGTAAAAAAAAAAAAAAAAAAACTAAATTAAACAACAACCAGGGGCGCGCGGCGGCGGGCGCAGGAGCAAGCGCGGCCGCTCGGTTGCGTAGAGCGGTCGACCCCAGTAAAACAGTGTCTTTTAGTACCCAAGTGGCCAGGTCATTGCTGAGTGACCACAAGGTCGGTCAGTGACGAGTACTGTGGTGGGGTTAGGTGGGTCGAAGTCTCGAACCGCGCCGGGTGTCATATGAAAATTATAATAAGTAAAAAGGTGTATATGGCATGCATATGATCT
>JACEFZ010026931.1:0-103938 GCA_014155875.1 Cepaea nemoralis | reverse complement strand
TTTATACTACAGACGGATGCAAGCATATACGCAATCTCAGCAATACTGTTACAAAACCATAATGGACAACTGCACCCGGTATTATACTACAGCAGAAAACGGACAGAAACACAAAGGAACTATTCCATAACAGAACTAGAAGCATTAGCTTTAGTGGAAAGCATTAAAATGTTTTCAAAATACTTATTGGGGAAAAAATTCATGGTACTATCAGATAATAAACCCCTAAAGGTATTCAGAGAAGGCCACCCAGAGAACTCAAGAATCCACAAATGGTCCTTACTCCTGCAAGACTACGATTTTGAAATTTACCACATCCCAGGCAAAGACAATAAACTGGCAGACATATTGAGTCGATTATAAAAGGGAAAAAAGCTACTCAGAATATGACGATAAATCTAGAACAAAACATCACAAAAACATCACACCGTGTATGCGTATATGTCATGTACAAGAGAGCATCAGTTACCATACAGTTCAATTCTGTGATATGTGTACAAGAGAGCATCAGTTACCATACAGTTCAATTCTATGATATGTAAATAAACAATATACATAAACATTTTAATATAGAAATATGACGGAAAAAAGGGAGTTGGTGCGGAATGAATGCTTGGATCAGAATATAAACAAACTGTACTCTGCGGTAAGAAAATAATTTTTAAAAATATTATACTTAAAGTACTTAAAGGGTAGCAAACAGATACAGTTATCTAAGTATGAAGTAACGCTCTGAACTGCCGCATAGAATGATTACAGATATCAACAGCCAATTTGACATTTTAAATTAATTAGGTTAAATTGATTCAGATATGTACATAGTTTTTCCAATAGACTGGGATAACATAGGATAGTATGAGTTTTCACAAACATAATTATTTATGTGAATTTTTTTTATAGCAATAATAAGCGGTGATAAAAAGACCAATCAAGACTATTGCAGAAGACACAAATCATAATTTATAACAATGGTGGCAACAAAAACACCACAAAGCAACAACAGTCAACAAACAGATTGCAACGAATGACACGAGTGTATGGTTGTATATAATTTTAATGTTTATGCTATAATAGATATGCATATATAGCACATTGATAATTGAAGTCAATGTCACATTTTTTTAAATTTGAAGGTGTGATTCTTGTTTACTTTATGCCAAGAAGAGAGACAATCGATTAGCAAACTGAAAAGAACGCAATCAATGGTTTCGCCGCACAAGAATCCAACAGACCTGCTTCTCCTTCACGACAATGCATTCTGTAACACAAGTCTGGCAACACGGAAAGAAATCACGAAATTGAATTGGTCTGTACTAGCCATGCTGCATATAGTTTCGACATGGCACACTCTGATTTTCATCTATTCGGTCGACTTATAGATGCACTCCGTGTTAAAAGGTTTGAAGATTATGAAGGAGAGATTCATGCAACCAACGATGAAATTGATACATGATTAAGATAAAACATGGTACGGGCAATTAATACATATTTATTTCGACATTAATCCTTCCACGTTGATGAGGGCTATGTTGAATAATATCGATGTTTACACGATATATCCTTATATATCGTGGTATAAATACCGTGCTTTTTTGAATAAACAGCTCCTGAGAAATACAATGTGGTGCATTATTTCTGAACGCACCTCGTAGTCTTTGATCTGTTTCTTCTACTGTATCATTGTTTGTGCTGGCTTAGTGGCGAAGGCATTACAGACATAGTTAGTAATCTAGCATGCCGCGTTCAAAACACAACTGCGCGCAATTTGGCAGCAGACTGCCTTACGTTTAAAAAATAAAATGGTATGGGTACCGCTCGGTCAGAAAGCAACTGCAAACTACTGAACGTAAACTTGCCAAGAACATAATAAACAGTCCAAAAATGCTGGGTTTGACTGCGTCATCCTGTAAAGGATATGCGACTAACATGGCGAATGGATAAGAGCATATCCTTTACACTGCCATTAGAAGTTTTTTTTCAGTTTGTCTGCTCATTTTCCACGTCTTGCAACCTCGCACATGTACAGGTTCTATGTAGCACTTGAACACTCTTTTGCCATTAGATATAGAGAAATACAAATTTAAGACCTTTTAGATTAATAACACAACACGCAATCCGGTTTTATGATAAAGACCCAACCAATGTGCCCCTATAGTGCCTTTGGCTTTGTCTGATATTTACAGTATTGTCTATATCACATTAGTATGGTGAGGTATGTAGTAATTGCATTTCATGTTAGCTTAGTTACTTTTTGTTTGCATATCCTTTCTACAGGACATTGCAGTCAACACCAGCATTTGTCAGCTGATGTTGATGTCTTGGCAAATTTTTACGTTCATTAGTTTGCCATTGCTTTCTTACCGACCGGCTCACATACCTTTTTCATAAAGAACCAGTGCGATGAGATCAGCTGCCAAATCTTGCGCAGAATATTTTGTCGTAGGAAGAAAAGGAAGGTCTTTCTGGTCCCGAACGCTTGAGATGGGCGGTGGAGAAATAAACGGCATTCTAAGCACAGAGACGAGATAAATGGGCAGCAACTAGAGCTGCAGAAACAAAACGACAAGAAGCATATAAAGAAAATCTGCCCTAACCTTCAGCCATGTAAGTGCCAGAAAAGAAATAGTTGACTGCTTTGAAGCCTTTAAAGACAAAGAGTCATCACTAGAACAAGTTGGAGTAATAACCGAGAAGGACACACAGGAGAAAACTTGACACTAGCAAAGGGAAACTACAGGTCTTCAGTGGAGATAGATTAAATCGCAGCAGTCCAATTTATAACAGACACGATAAAGTAACCTAAAGGTTAAGACACTAGAGAAAGAAACAGATGCAGACATTGCTAAGTGACATCTAGAAGCAAAGAGTGTGGCTTCCTGTAAAGGATACCATAATATCGTTGGAATCTCATATTAGGGGACTCCATACCTGCTTGTGTGTGGATATTTTGATTTCGTGGTTTAGCGATTAAAGGTGCCTGAAGATAAGTGGGCGAGTTTGTTCCTCGGGAATCAGGAACCAGAATCGTTAACGATTGTGGAAATAATTCCAGAGTAGTCAGAACCAACTACAAGTAAGTTATGGGATGCATGTTTGCTCGCTTTAGTCGTGATGAAGCTGGTTTTCGAAACCCACGGCATTTATTGACAAGAAAAGCAAACCAAACATTCCTTGACAATGTCAGAACTCCAACAGTTCTTCGAAAAGTGGC
Organism: Cepaea nemoralis; assembly: GCA_014155875.1. NCBI lineage: Eukaryota > Metazoa > Mollusca > Gastropoda > Stylommatophora > Helicidae > Cepaea > Cepaea nemoralis. Next base: position 100,727 of record JACEFZ010026931.1, on the reverse strand, counting down.
TGATAACAGCTAATCTTAGAGATATTTTTAAAACACCATGGGAGATAAACACGTTCTGAGAGATAAAGTGATGGCAGGAAAGTGTGGCAAGATATTGATAGGGTCTCGATAATTCACCCAAATATTTACTATATCTTATGTCCTCTCCTCATTTTGAATCTTAGTGCAGCTTACTACTGGACCATAGACACTTCAACATCAACTAAGCGAACTGTCTATAACAGTTAAGGAAACTGACATGTCACTAAATGCACACGGGGCAACATCAATCTTTACTGACGATGCCGAACAGTAGATAGTAGACCATTTTGCATATCTAGGATGAGAGGTAAACAGCAAATTAACTCTCCACCCATCCAAGCATTATGTGCTATGACGATTGGCGAGGGCGGTCATGTTTTTTTTAAATCTCAAGTGATCACAGAGTCGTGGATCAGCTCCGTGTTTCTGTCTCCACCATGCCACGTGACAAAGCCATCAGGGTATATACTTCTCGGTCTTCCCCTTGGTCTCTTCCCGACAATTTTACCAGTTGTCACCAAGTTCTCCGATTCATTTCTTCTCATAACATGCCCCAAAATATTTTGACTGTCTGCGTCTAATGTCTCTAATCAGTTTACGATCTTCGTTTGTTTCTTGAAGTACCTGTTCATTGGTCTTTCTGGCTGTCCATGGTATTCTTTGCATTTTCCTCAGAAACCACATTTCTACAGCCATCAGATGTTTTTCAGCTTGACTGCTCATTGTCCATGCTTCACATCCATATAAAAGTACAGGTTCTATGTAGCACCTCAACACTCTTTTTCTCGTAACACAACCCACTACTGGCAGCGCTGATTGTATTCTGATATGAACCTTAGGTTCATACCAGAATACAATCAGCGTTGCCAGTGGTGGGTTGTGCTCAATATTTATGTGATATATTAATTGTATGATCCCTTATATACAAGTTATCAATGTGTAGACAAATGATATATGACATTTAGGATCTATTATGTAACAATGATCAATGTGTAAACACAAGGTACGGGGTCTTAATCTTCACTTTTCACCCCTCCCCCAACGCGAAGTAACATTCATCAATATGCAAACAATCTATGTGAGTGAGAGTGTATGGCAATGGCCTTGTTCCTCGTACACATGTATTTATTGCGCTCGCAATAAATGAGGCGCTGGAACCTCTTGTAACCGGGTAGACTGGGCCCGTTAGCTATTACAGCAGCCAATCTAGGAGATGGAAAACTCCGATTATCAACCACCAAGTTGAAGGTGGACCGACGTGCCGAGGACTGAATGGCCACGGGTGAGCTGGTCGTGAACGTGGAACGTCTGGTATGCGGGCGGGGCGGCGCCAGGCGTATGGACTCCTGAGGGACATCCCATGCCCCTTCCCTAGCAGGGAGGCTCTACTAGGGTGACCTCTCTTTTCCTGCAATATCCAAACTTTGTGCATATGGTATTATTTAAATAATGGAATCGTCACCGGTGCTACGGAGCACGTGCTCTGCGCTTGGCACATCCGTCAGGGGCTAGCAAAGAGAGAGTGAGGAGGAGAAGACGAGGAAATGGTGTGAGAAGAAGGCATAGAAATAGGAGGGCAGGCGCCAGGAGAAAAAGACGAAAAGTGGAGAGACTAGGTCTCAACCATATAAGAGTGGGATATTGAAATTGTCGTAAAGCCAGGCAGAGAGGTTCTATATTTGAGAAGCTAATATATGATTGTGATGTCCTCATGCTCCAGGAGATAAATACAGACAAATACCATTGCCCAGGGTACGCCAGTTATATAAACCCCACTGGGCAGATGAGACATGGGCAAAGTCTGCTGGTGAAGGAAGAAGTGAAGCATGGTTTACTTGATTTGAGCCAGTGGAATCAGAGGGCAAGAGAGGTCCAGGGTATACAAATGGAGATTGGTGACTTAAGTTGGAACATCATAAATGTATATGCCACAGTGGACTGTTTTGTCAGAAAGGAACACTGGGACTGGCTTAAGGAATTGGAGGAATTACCAGGTGATAGTCTACTCATATGTGGAGACTTCAATGCGAGGAACAGATATTGGGACAGCAGTGAAGAAAATCGGCAGGGAATTGCCCTTGCCATGGTGCACTCCGATGTGGTCTGCATAAATGATGGGAGGCCGACTAGAATGGCAATGAGGCCTGGCGATGCGGACACAGCTATTGACTTGACACTTATCTACTAGTCATCAGTCCTTGATGTAAAGTGGACTGTTTTGAATGACCATGGGAGTGATCACATGAGTGGACCGACAGCCTTCTTGGACACCTCAGACATGGGGCATGCAACAGGGCTGTTAAAACTCTATTTTTGCAGCCCTCATGGTGGACCCCAGAAGTAGACCAGGCGTTGAAAGCAAAGAGAGCTGCAGTGAAGCAGCTAAGGAAAGGGCGACAGACACCCAGAAGCTCACGAGAGGAAAAGGACACGGCGGAAGATGTCAAGAAAGACAAGGTGGAGGGTTTCAAGCGCTGTGCTGCAGAGGCCAAAAAGGCAAAATGGGAATGTTTCATCAATGAGATTGGAGGTGGTAAAACACTGCGAAAATTATGGAATCTGCACAGACAAATACAAAGAAAAGATCGGCCTATGACAGTGGGAACAATTTATAGAGATGATGGTGTGCGCATGACAACAGACAAAGAGAAAGGAGAGGCGTTTCTCCAGAGATTTTTAGAGCAGGCCAATCATGATGATGTGGACACCAGAGATGCAGTTAGAGAGGAGTTATCTGGCACAATAAATAATATGCCTTATGAAGACATCATACGGGTTGAAGATGTTAAACATATTTTGAAAAAGGCAAAAGAGACGGCACCAGGGCCTGATGGGGTAAGATATGGCCACATGAAAGCTTTGAGCGATGTTGACCTGAAGGAGATGACCGACTGCTTTAACCAGAGCTTAGGACAGCATCAGTACAGCAGGATTGGGTACACATTTATCTCCTCACTCTCCCAAAATCATTCAAGGATCATTCACAGCTTAGCGGCTTTAGGATCATCACACTTCAAAATACATTTGGGAAGGTTTTAGAGAAGATAGTCGCTGTCAAGCTGCAAGAGATTTTGGAAAGGGGGAAGCTTCATCCAAGAGGCCTGGGGAGCTACAGGCCAGGAAAAGATACCTGGTCAAATGCAGCCACATTTGCCTTTGACGTTTATGAGGGGTTCCAGAGTAGACAGCAAACGATGGCGGCAGCGCTTGATCTAGAGGATGCGTACAATAGAGTTCGATATATTTTGATGACCGCACTGATGGAGAAGGGAGTCAATCCCTGGTTGGTGAACTGGATAGCGGCTGTCCTGCATTCTCATCGGATTGCTCTCCGTCTGGGTGCATGAACCTCAAAGCCACATATTTTAACTCCGGGACTGCCTAAGGGATCCACAATCTCACCGGTGCTCTCTAACGTGTATACGAGCAAAATTGCAAACCTAGAGCACCAGGGGTTGGAAGGATACTAACATTTGCAGATAATATTCTTGCATATAGGCAGGGGAGAGATAGGGAGCAAACAGCCCAGGAGCTACAGCCGACAGTTGACAAAGTGATTGCCTGGTGCACGGAAATGCGTGCTGTCATTCACCCGTACAAGGCAGCTGATTTGTGGTGCTCTCTGGACAACAGAATTGTGATAGCTGATGTTCTAAGCCTCACGATAGATGGTGGAAGTTCAACAGAGAGAACAAACTGAAGTACCTGGTAATCACATTTGACAGAAGCCTGTCCTTCAAGGATCACATGGAGACGGTTGTGACAAGATCTCGAAAGGGACTCAACGCACTTAAAGCTATGGCTGCAAAGGACATAGAGCAGATCAAACTTGTCAGACTATACTTGATCCTCTCAGTGATTGATTATTGACTAGGACTGCTCACTGTCTCAAAGAGTCATCTGGTGAGATTGGAGAGCATACAGAACGAGGCTATGCGGGCCATTCTGGGATGCACCAGAGACACCCCAGTGGTGTGGATGCCGTATATCCTTGGTTTGCCGACTGTTTCTGGTCGGCTCAAGGTGATGCAGGCGAATGCATACTTCAGAGTAGCTGCTGACACAGATCACCCGTTGCATGAGGCGCTGGACGCAGTTAAGGGCCAGCGACTGATAAGAGGGAAATCATGCATGACTGAGGCGGAGTATACAATCAGACAGGTGTGCATCTTGGAAAACATTAGGCCAGGAGAGGAGTGGGGAGTCAGGAGTGCAGGGAATGGCCAGCAGGGGCCACGGAAGTGGAAATCCAGCACTAATTCAGAATAATTTTCGCCTGAGTGATGCGATTATCTACACAGATGGTTCGGTGTTGAGAGGTAGTAGAAGTGCCTGGGGTTCTTGGCAAAGGCTAATGGTCGACGTTTGGTACAGGAGAGCCTGGCATACGATACCACAACATCTAGCTTAAGAATGAAGGTGGAGGCAGTCAGTGCAGCTTTCAGCTGGATGGAGAATACGACACACACACACACACACACACACACACACACACACACACATATCGTGATTGTAACTGACTCAGAAAGCATGCTGAGTAGGGTGAGGACAGGCGGGCTTCGTGCAGAGTGGCTTGCTTCCCTTCGGAAGTCACGGGTGGTTATCATCGTCTGGATCTTTTCTACGGGGCATGCTGGTGTGCTGGGGAATGAACAGGCAGACAGATTGGCTGGCTCTGCAAAACTTGGTGGAGAATTGATGCATGATAAGGCCGACTGGATGCGGCCTTGTGGGAGCACTTGTACACACACACACACACACACACACACACACACACACACACACACATATCGTGATTGTAACTGACTCAGAAAGCATGCTGAGTAGGGTGAGGACAGGCAGGATTCGTGCAGAGTGGCTTGCTTCCCTTCGGAAGTCACGGGTGGTTATCATCGTCTGGATCTTTTCTACGGGGCATGCTGGTGTGCTGGGAAATGAATAGGCAGACAGATTGGCTGGCTCTGCAAATCTTGGTGGAGAATTGATGCATGATAAGGCCGACTGGATGCGGCCTTGTGGGAGCACTTGTACACCTCGGAGGAGCAAATGGATCACCATGGTCTGGCAAGAATGCGACAGCGAGGAGTGACGAAGGGATCCGGCCGATGCTCGACGCTTAGAGGAAAGGCGAGACGCACATATAATCAGACTGGTACTATTGGAGTTGGAACTCTTCGCTGGCTTCTGAGGATGGGGACGGTGCGCTTATGGGAATGCCCCATATGCTGTGATGTCCTAAATCAATCAATCAATCAATCAATCAATCAATATATATTATGAAAGGATACTGAACCGCGATCACTGACCTTCGTAAAAAAGGACACTAGACACTGTTTTACCTATCCTCGTTAGGTTTTTTCCATCCATCCATCATGTGCCATGCCGATAAGCGTGGGCGGTAATGTTCTGCCATCTCATATATATATATATATATATATATATATATATATATATATATATATATATATATATATATATATATATATATATATATATATATATATATATATATATATATACACATATATAGTAGGGGCTTTAATTGATCCAGAGAAACAATTCAATTTATTTGCAAACAAACACAATATGTTTTACATCTACAAGAGCAGACTAAAAACATCGTATTAATAAGCTGAGCTCAACATGCAGTAGATATAATACGAATACAGGTAGGCTCCGCTATACGTCACTTCGGTTTACGTCGTTTCGTTATAACGTCGTTGTCACAATGTTACATATCTTCATTTTAAGTTGCTACTTTCCGCCATAACGCCGTCACCTGTGTTGCTATGCCGCGCCTATGCGGAGGGACTTGACAGCTTTCGAAGGAACTACGTAATGCCATGTAGTGTTTGCCTCTGTTTAACGCCTCCTTACTCAGTTGCTGTTGTCAATTTTGCGTTAACGTCACCATTTTACCAAGTTCGCGTTCATGCCACCAAACACGACTTCATTGATTCAACCAATAGACAAAGATGTAATTGCAACTTTCAAAAGTTATTATTTACGAAGCACCTTCTCACAGCTCATCAATGCTAAGGACGGTAAAGGTAAGCATACCATTAAGGAATTCTGGCAAGATTATAACACCCTCAAGACCATTGACAACATTGCGGATTCATGTAGTGAGATGACGACAGAATGTATGAATGTTGTGTGGCGAAATCTGTGGCCAGAATGTGTGTACGACTTTTGTGAATTTGACGACGTTCATGCTATTTGAAGAAAGATCGTTAACGTAGCCACTAAAGCTGGCTTTGAAGGGATGCAGGAAGCTGACATTGACAAGTTGCTTGCATCACACTGAGAAGATTTGTCTAATGAGGACCTAATGCAACTTGACGTGCAGAGAGCTCAGCAGTAATAGGAGCACCCTGTGGTTTATGAGGAAAGTGCAAAGAGTACCATGGCCAGACAGAAAAACCAATGACCAAGTACTACAGGAGACAAATGAACATCGTAAACTGATTAAAGAAATTAGACGAAGACAGTCAACATTTTTTGGACATGTTATGAGAAGAAATGGATTGGAGAACTTGGTGATAACTGGCAAGATCGAGGGGAACAGACCAAGAGGAAGACCGAGAGGAAAATACCTGGATGGCTTGGCCACATGGCATGGACGAGACAGGAACACTGAGCTGATCCACGACACTGGTGATCGAGTGAAATGGCGAGTCATGGCCGCCCACGCTTTCCAGCATGGCACATGATTGATTGATTGTTGCAACCCCCAAACCTAGAATGTTGACAGTTGAACTTTTGTCACAATTCTTTCAATTGATTGATGTGTCCATGGACATAATAAATGAGGATGACCCAAACAGAGAACGGAGCTCCAAAGTATCGAGAGCAGTAACAAGAGCCATCAACTGTTACAGGGAGCTTTACATTGAGAAAAGTAAACAGGCTGTGCAACAGATATTGGACAATTTTTGTGTTCAAGCAGAGAAGAGCCAGGAAAATAGGCAGGAAGAGGTTTTCGTTTCATCCTTAGATAAAGAGGCAGAATGTAATGCCTCTACGTCTCAATGACTCTACCACTCGCCCTCGAACCCACCTCTATTTAGCCATTACTGTGGTACACAATACACTGTATTTCATTTAATTCTATGGGGGAAAGTTTTTCGCTATAAGTCGTTTCACTTAACATCGCGTTTTCCAAGCACGTAATCTCGACGTTAACCGAGGCCTACCTGTATAACCAAATCGTTCAGCAAAGGGCATACCATTTTCTTCTTTTAACATTACATCTTGGGAGTGCTAAACCTACCACGAGACTTTTATTTCAAGGGGAGTAATCGTCTCCATGCACATATCGAAATACAAATATATTCGTTGTTCCCCCTGATATGATTACATTAGAACAGTGGCTCTCAACCTTCTTTGGCCCATGCACCCCTTCACCATATTGTCAGAATGCCACCCCCCCCCCCCCCCCCCCCTTCGTATTTCCTTCATGTAAATCCCCCCACCCCAGCCCCTATGCAGTATACGTAAACATGGAAGCTAAATATATATAAGAAATCCACTGGGCACAAAGGCAGAATTCCCCCCCCCCCTAAAAAAACAACAAATAAACAAACGAACAAACAACCAAAACAACCACAAGGAGATAAGAATGAAGTGAGAAAAAGTGTCTTGATATCCTATACATAACCTACATGTGTATGCATGTGGAAGTAGGAGAAGAAGCAGGTCTAATTATATTAACACAACAACAATTATATTAATCATATTAATTGATGTGTTTTCCGAGGGACATGCAAAGAAAACCACGGGAGGATAGTGTTAACTGTCTGTGAAGAAAGAAATGGAACTGAAAATTGATTAGTGAAATTAGAAATAGACAATAAAGAATGCTGGGGTACACTATGAGGAGAAATAAACTTGAAAACGTACTGACAATAGGCGCAATGATGAGAGAAGATCGATTAGATGGTCAACTGACCACATAACATCATCGGGACACCTGACCCAGGACTCTGATGATCGTGTAGATGGGGAACCATGACAGCCCACGTTTATAGTGCGTCATGGTGCAGGGGAGCTCCCGATACTTACGATATTGTGACAGTTAAGTGGATGACTGGTGTTTGGAACCAAACACGGTATTTTGCTAATTATTACGGTAAATAAAATATTCGCGTTGCACATATTCCAACTGTATCCATCTCGTACAGGAACTAACAGTTCGTGTCTAGTAATGTACACACGTATATCATTTAATATGTTGCACATATGGAGTCAAATTGTAATTTGCAATCTATAGACATATAGTATACACAACGAAAAACAACATCAAACCGAGCAGAAGAACGTGTGGGTCCCTTTGGTTTCGCAAAATTAGCAGCGAATTCATGTGGGCACGACGACAATATCCGAAGAAACCGACGATAACCGAGACTTATATTTCGCGGAAATAATCGACAAAAACCGAAACCTACGATGACCAAAGGCAACGGAAACCGAGGTTTTATTGTATCTAAAATATGAAGTATGTATAGTTGTCTTAAAAACATAACACATGTAGTAAAATGATAGAGGTATTAGAAAAGAGACATATGTTGGCATACATTATGTTACTATTTTTGCTATTCCTCTGCTCAAGATAACAGTTACACTGCTTTCATGTTTCCATCTGTCCATGGTATTCTTTGCATTCTCCTCAGAAACCACATTTCTACAGCCATCAGGGGTTTTTCAGCTTGACTGCTTATTGTCCAAGTTTCACATCCCTACAAATGTATAGGCTCTATGTAGCACCTCAACACTCTTTTTCTCGTTTCAATTGACATCTTTTTATTGGTTAGTAAGTTTTTCATCTTGCTAAAGGCTACTTTCGCCATGACGATTCTTGTTCTAATCTATTAAAGGCATCTCCTATCAGATGTTATGACTGTTCCGAGATAATTGTACCGATTCACTTGTTGAAGAATATACACATTTACTTGTACATTACAGTGTGGTATTTCTTTCTTCCCAGTGACGTCCATAATATGTGTCTTACTATCTATTATTTTGCAGACATTGTTATTACAACGTACAAATTATTAACATCTTTTGAAATACAATTTGAACATTGCCTAAATTTTGCATCTAACCTAGATTAGATATACCGTTAACGTGTTTATATTCTCATTATTCAGCATGGAAACAATTACTAAGGTTTCATTAGTGAATCATTTCGTGATGCAAAATATACAGACCATGTTGTCAATTCAATTTGTTATGATGATTTATAATTGTATAGTGTTATGCGTGGTTTGTCAGCTAATGTTTACATTTGTATTGTGACCAGCATCATCAATATCATTTGTTTTATTGAACAGGGCTACAGGAATGATATCAATATCAGTTTAACAGGTAGGTCCATGTTGTATTCAGAGTTCGCATAACATTAATGTACATTGTGTATTTAAAAAAAAATATGATTGTATTTCAAGAATGTATTCTTTTCAGCCATGTTGTTATCACGTCTATACTTCTTCTTCTTCTTCTTCTTCTTCTTCTTCTTCTTCTTCTTCCTCTTCTTCTTCTTCTTCTTCTTCTTCTTCTTCTTCTTCTTCTTCTTCTTCTTCTTCTTCTTCTTCTTCTTCTTCTTCTTCTTCTTCTTCTTCTTCTTCTTCTTCTTCTTCTTCTTCTTCTTCTTCTTCTTCTTCTTCTTCTTCTTCTTCTTCTTCTTCTTCTTCTTCTTCTTCTTCTTCTTCTTCTTCTTCTTCTTCTTCTTCTTCTTCTTCTTCTTCTTCTTCTTCTTCTTCTTCTTCTTCTACTTCTTCTTCTTCTTCTTCTTCTTCTTCTTCTTCTTCTTCTTCTTCTTCTTCTTCTTCTTCTTCTTCTTCTTCTTCTTCTTCTTCTTCTTCTTCTTCTTCTTCTTCTTCTTCTTCTTCTTCTTCAGCGTTCCGAGCCAATGAGGTTCTTTGCTGCAGATCTATACTTATAATTTGTATTTCAATTATGTTCCTAGAGTGTTTGCTATGTTAATTTATTGCGGTATAGATTGTGAACGGTGTGCGTGCGTGCGTGCGTGAGTGTCTGCGTGTATGTGTGGGTGGGTGTGTGTGGGCGCGCGTGTGTGTATGCGTGTGTGTGTGTTTGTATGTGTATGTGTGTGTGTGTGTGTGTGTATGTGCGAGCTTCACCGATTTACTAAGATTGATTCGAACGTATACTATTCACCATACGCATTTATAACAATTACCTCTAACACACTTTTGAGACCTTTCTATATTATTCATTGGTGAGTATTTTTCTAAGTATACCGTTTATTATTAACGTATGAATAAATGAAAGGAACTGGAACCCACCGTAAGATCACTTAGTTAAAAATTTAACAGGGAAATCAGCATGGCCGAATGGATAAGAGCGCTCGTTCTTCAACATCCGGTGTGCTGATGCTGAGCTAGATATTTCATAGACCAGTTTATACAGGTCTGGATCATGGCATAAACTGGTCTATGGCAAGGGGGTTCATCCCCTACACTGGTCAGATGGACTAAATTGTTGTCTTCTCGTTCTTGATTTGGAGACGTACATTACAAGTACCTCTGCAGTCGGAGTGGTTTCGCCTTGTGGTGAGGGACATTAGTAAATGGGAAAGCTAATCCACAGGCAACATTCAGTCCAGTGCTACTAGACAAAGCGTACTTGAGCTACGCTTTAGTTCAAAGCGAGCGAGGGATACAAAAATATACAAGCAAATTAAACCCACATGATCTTTATAACAATAACACAGTACCAACTGACAAAGAAGTACGAACCTCCCTTTGGGTCACTAAACAAACCACCTTCTGATCTACAGGATGAGGGTCATGCATCACTCACTCTTCCATGTACCATGAAATGATATAAAATACCTTTCATAATATACTTTTATTTATATGCAGCAGTTCACTATTGTTTTAACTGAACGACGTTGGGAGGCTAAATTAACTAGCCTGTCATAGTGTATGCCGGTCTCCCTGGTCCAGGACCTACACGACTTTCTCCGTAATATCGTATACCCTCGTGAGTAACGTGACGTTGCACGAGAATAGGTAGCGGTTCTCTACGCGTCGGTAACTTACGGGGTATGTGAGCCGGTCGCTCAGAAAGCAAAGGCAATCTACTGAGCGTAATCTTGCCAAGAAATCAACAATCAGCTGAAAGATGCTGGTGTTGACAGCGATGTCCTGTAAAGGATATGCGAACCAAAAAAAAAATAAAAAATCATAGTGTATAACTACTCTCACTCCTTCCCATCTTCTCGTTTTTGAGGAATTTCCGCAGTTGCTTTCCTTGGTGACCTAGCGACATAAATTGTACGTGACGTCATAGTCACGCTCTGATGTTGGAACACCTATCACATTTCGCCATTTGTGGTATGTCTCGTGAGATCTACAAGTCGACTCGTTTGGTTTTCTATTCTTTATTAAAGATAATAATATATTCTTTAAGAGCATGTGGTCGGACCGGCCACGAGTAATTTATCATGAACGAAAGACGAATTAAAGCTAACTTGTTATGTATCTCTTGCTAGGGCAACTATTACATTGGCCGGATAGAAAAATGGCTATGATTCTTGGAGTATTCTGTTCTAATAGGTTGCTATGTCTTTTTGTGTGTGTGGATCCCATAGCTTGTAGGAGGAAGATTATTTTAGGACTTCACTTGGAATCTAACCCCTCGTGACAATAAAATTCGATTGATCCCTTTCCAGGGCAGTTTAGTGAAATTCCACATCTTATCATCATCATCATCTGGTTGTGGCAAGACCATGACCTTTGTATACTCTACCTCATTTGGTTGCGCTGGTCTCTGTTGTCTTTATCTCTCGTACACTATACTATGAGGTCAGGTTATGAGAATAGGATGACTGTATGTCTCTATATAAAGACTATCTTTGGAATCCTATAGGGAAAATGTTTCTTGGTCTTGACTCTTCCGGACAAGAATGTATATTCTCAAGGAGTATAATGTCTTGTTGAACAGGCCAGATATATTAGTCTTATCCTAAAGATCCCAAGGGACTAGGCGTGTATATGTAGTTGGACAAGTGAGTGAGGGAGGAAACCAGGAACTATTCACGGGTTGTTCATTATGTTGCAGGATCTCTGTTGTTGGTTACGGCTGGGGTTGGGTGCGTTGCCAACACACGTAAAGACACATGAATCGCATGATAACAACGAGTGGCGATAATTAAGTGAATGAATGATTATCCTGAAAACAAACAATATGATAATTAGCAATGAAAAGGACAGGTTATCAATGAACATAACAGTAAACGGGGAGATACAAGAACAAGTGACAAGTTTCTCCTATCTCGGACAGGAAATAACAGATGATGGCAGAAGTGAAATAGAAATCAAAAAGAGAATAGGAATGGCCGCACATGCTTTCAAGAGCAGGCAATCAGTAATAACATCTAGAGAGATTAACAACACATTAAAATGTGAATTGTCAAAAAACAAACAAACAAACAAACAAACAAAAGCAAAAAACAAAACACAACCCCCCTCACCCTCACCTCCACAAAAAAAACAACAACAAACAAACAAAAAACAAACAAACAACTATATTTATTATCTCTCTGTGTTGTTGACATATATTTAAGAGTGTCTAAAGCGAATTAATTGGATTTACATAGATTCATATGTTGATAATTGCTTCGGTTTTCTTTAGTTTCAAATTTCGATAATAAGTTCGAAAACAATCGGCGAAATCCGAAACCGACGACAACCGAGGTTCCACTGTACTTCCATTCTGATGATGGTTTGTATCAGGTACTCGAATAATACTTTATTGTATGCATCCTCTAACTCGATGGCAGCCGTACAGTTATCTTCTCTGAACTGAAACCCTTCATAAAAGTCGCGAGCAAAGACGGTGACGTTGATGAGTCGTGATTCCTTATTATGTCTGCATCCTCCTAGTGTGGGAGGGAAGTAGCCAATTTGTCAAGTCACACTCAAGTCCGTGAATTACAATGTTCGCCAGTATCTTGCCTGCAGTATTATGCATCGCTATACTTCTGTAGACGTTAATCTTGAAGTGGTCTTTGCTCAGCTTTAGCAGTTGTAACAAATAGATGTGTGGCCAGTCCTCTTTAATCTGGCAATTTCGGATACTGGCGTTAAATTCTGATGCCAGTTCTTTAATGTGGATTATCTGACATTATCAGCAGGTCAATATATCGGATGCCATTTGCACACCTTACTGCAAAATGCTTTCCATTTCTCTGCATTGGCCTGTTTGACGCATTATTTGAAAGAAAGTCGTCGTCATATGGAAATCTTTCTTCAGGTTCGTCAGTTCACACGGTGACATGTTAGTCATTCTGTGTTTTTTTCCCTTTTTTTGTTTGTCATGCTTTGACAGCCATCTTTTTACCAACCAGGTCTTCTCCATTCATCCGTTCCACCATGGTTTTTGCAACTTTCGTTCTTGTCTGCTGCGGGAGGAGTTTAGTTGTCTTCGTCTAATCTTGCAGATAGTGTCCTAGATTGTGTTCTCATACAGGAAGACATTTATTTCCTTGTTTTGACTTCTGACCCTGATTTTCTCGATCAAGAGGACACAAGGATATTGATCACTGCCACGGTATCCTGTCGTGTCTCTACGTCAACATGGTGCGATGGTAGGCGTAACCAGGACCAAGTCAATGACACTGTCAGAATAACCTGATCGGGTGGCCATTGTAGTGGCCTTCCCACCAATCCTACAGATCTTCCCCCTGGCAGTTGGTGATTGTGTTGCCCCATTGGCTGAATCTAGAGTTGAAGTCATCACATTAGTTGGTGTTCCATTCCTCCGTGACAAACAAACCATCTGCACTTAGGTCATCACCCTGAATGCCTGCACTTGCAATACATCACTGTTCCAAACAGACATATCAACATCAGACGCCGGTATATTATCGCGTACAAGAATGACCTGCCCGAGGTGTCGCCTATTGTAGAAGCACTAAAGATCCACGCCATTGATTGTCCTGTCGTTGAGATGCGTTTCTTTTTGAACCACAAAGTCGTTCGCATAAAGTGTTTTATTTCAAACTGCATCTTTGTTGTCATGAAGTCCTGAATTCCAGAATTTATTTTACAAGAAAAATATAGAAATTGTATTTTCATATTGGGAGCTGTAGGTGTTGTTCTACTTTCTCCGTATTCCCGTATACTCTCGTAACGTGACGTGACGTGCGCGAAAATTGGTAGCGGTTCTCTCCGCGTCGGTAACTTACAGGGTATGTCAGCCGGTCGCTCAGAAAGCAATGGCAAACTACTGAGCGTAATCTTGCCAAGAAATCAACAATCAGCTGAAAGATGCTGATGTTGACAGCGATGTCCTCTAATGGAAATGCGAAAAAGGTGTTTTTCTAGAATCTGTCAATGAAGTTCCTTGTCTACTATCGCATGAGCATGATAGTTGTGAGCAGTTGGGTGGAGTTAATTGTAAACCCGTGTTTTGGAATACAATTATTTTAATAATAGATAATACTCCAGGATTACAATACTACCATCCGGCGCCGTGGTATGGCACAGGCTAGCTCTATTGCATCAGATTTGGTGGTCACGCGTTCAAATCCCCATCGAGGCCATTTTGTGTGTGTATGTGTGTGTGTGTTTGTGTGTGTGTGTGTGTGTGTGTGTGTGTATGTGTGTGTGTGCAATCCACAGGGGCACTTATGTCGATCCCAATCTAAAGAAGGTGACACGTGTTCCATTGTCGTCGTTACAGTCCTCTACGCAACTTGGGCCGTGAAAACGCAAACGTTTCGCTTGCTCTTTACAACAGACACATCTGTTATTCACTTTGAAAGCATTTTCAACAATCTGGTTATGCTGTTTTAATTTTCGGTCCAGTAAGATGCATACTGAAAAAGGCAGGAGACGCCTACCACATCCAAAGAAGGCAGCAGGCGCGCCACTTACCTACTCCCTGTCGTCTGCAATATGACCGATAATTTATTTTCTCATATATCATATTACTATGGCAAATTTCAGCATTAACAACCGGAACATTGACATTAGCGGCTAATATGTCAGAAACATGCAAACACAATTAAGATATGACTAATTAATACTAATTACTACAACTGTGATAATTATTAGGTTAATGGTTATTATACTTGAATGTATAAGACAGCAGGAGAGCGACAGAGACAGACACATACACACACGCATATAAGGGAAGAGAGAAAAACTGTCACAGTCAAATGTAGTGTCATGTGTGTGTATGTGTATGGAAGTGAGTGTGTGTTTGTGTGTATGTGTGTGTGAGTATGCAATTCGCAATGGGCAGTTGTCTCAGCGACATGAACGAATTCCAGAATAAACCTCCTTTCTCAACCACAGTCCTGTATGGCTATTGGCAGCATTATCAATTGCATTCTTGAATAGTCTGCCTCGTCTAGACCAGATCAGAATCAAGTTTCATTATCTTAACGCCAGATCGGGCATTGAACATACGGCGCTAGATTTATTTTTAAAGACAAAAGGTAACTCGATGGGCGACGTGATCAACATAATGCTGGGTTCCTTTACGTCCAGTGATATTTCTGGCAACCATTTTAAGCTGTGTCGAATTGAAAACCCAAATCAATATTCAAATTCCGCCTCGATGGGGAAAGGAATAGAGAAACACCGACATGAAGGCAAGATCACTAGCCACTACGTTATCCCTGCTCGCAGTGAGTTACTGCTCCCAGTGAGTGACTGATTTGGTACAATTGTAAAAAGCGCACCAGTAGACCAGCCAAACCCCTGTCTATGAATAGACAGTATACCAATCGATTTAAGACTACGAATAATTACAGTTTCTTGCAATTTTCTGTTCATCAACAATTACGATTTCGTAACACATAAATTTGTAGTTATTATATTTGAAACACGCACTAGAGAAAATAAAATGATCTATAACACATTACATACACAACGATACTAAAGTAAGTATATCTTTTGCGCACATTATTATCGCAGTTTGTTTATTTTGTGCAAACATTTCATCACGAAAAAGCCATGTTACTACTCACTAGTGTAGGTAATTTCCTCTGTCCCAAATTATATACGGATTATATATTACTAAGGAAAAGGTTGCTACCCACATCAGGGCAATGCATTTTTATTTTATAATAATCGTAATTGTAGATGATGTGTTGGAATCGTGGTGTCTACATTGAACTAACATCACATACGACATTATTTTAGAAACAGGAGATGATTACCCTCTACTCACAGATGCATATCTGTCAAGCTTTCTTAAAATTGGTAGTTAGTGTTATATTAAGTTACAAATTATAAACATGGATTAAAATATACGTTAATGACACTACTTTAAACATACCCTCTGAGAAATATACATTGATTGTGATATGTAACACAATTAAATAAATGTATATATTAAATAAAACAATGTAACTACTCAAGCGAGCCTACACAACTACACTACTACTGTTGACACCATTCTTTCTCTTTGCTTTGTTTTCACTAATTTATCTGTCTCAGGTCCAAATATAAGCCATAACGCGCGCAAACAATACTGGCTATTATCATTGGAAGAGACAATAGCAAAGCTATCTGAATTTGTGTTTCTATATATTTTATGTTAAAATCTTGAAACAACATTGTCTATTTCTTTTATCATAATATATATTTTATTTAAAAAAACGCATACAATGTCAAATGTTGGAGAGTGGAAAAGAAGAAGATTACAAAGACATTTATGATCTATTTAAGTCCCCGCTAATCACTGGTATCATGAAGGCTAATATACTACAATGGCTGGGGCATATAGAAAGAATTGACGATAATAGGGACACAAAACTCGCTTACACTCAGGAAATAAATGACCGTAGACCCCGAGATAGACCAAGAAGACGGTGGAGAGATAGTATATATATATATATATATATATATATATATATATATATATATATATATATATATATATATATATATATATATATACAGACCTACAAGCACTTGGAATCAACGACTGGCAAGAGAAGGTCAACCAGAGAGACGAATGGAGACGGATTGTATCTGCAGCAAAGAACCTCAATGGCTCGGAGCGCTGAAGAAGAAGAAGATAAAATGTCACTATGTGTCTGGAAAACAAACCCACGTGTTTGCTTGCGTCAGTATAGAAACAACACACGGAAATGGAAAACAGTTAATTTCAAGTCATGCGTCATGAGTCACAATGTATGCACATTAGTTATACGTTGTGGTGGTGAAAACTAATTGAAAGTCGTCTATTTGATTGTTGGTAAATTATGATTTAACTGGTGAAAATCACGAATTGATATGAGGAGCAGTAAAGTCCGCTTAAATCACCAGCATGCATTTAATCACACGGCGTAGGCGTTTACGTATCTAAAAATTTGCCTCACAAAAATTAGTTTAAAATTCAACTGATAAATTCCTTGATGTTATAATAGTTTGATTGCAAAATGTACTATATCTCAGGCTGTATTTGACATGCCCAATTGTACGGTACAAAACCATATTTTTGGAAGCTTTTAAGAAAACAGTAAAATTACGTGGCGATTTAAAAGGAACTACATGCTATGTAAAATTGATGAATGTTTACTTCACTTTACTTATACATTTAAATATCATGCAATTTCTAGCCAGTGATAACAAATAACCATTCACTTTCAGATGTTTAAAGCAAAATACAAAATTCTGCATAAGAGGTACACAAGTCGCATACAATGTTACAATGATGCATAAATTCCTAACATGCGTTCACATCTTACATTTCTTATCCTGAGATATTAATTTATTCCTGGATTTCTAGAGTTGTGATATGTTTGTTTTGCAATCTATTAGCACGTCTTCGGATTTTGATCTAAGTGATGTATTATTATTCAAGTAATAAAACCTAAACTTGTTACATCGGTAGCAGTTAACTTCATAATGCACGCAGTTATCTATAAACTACAGTGTATAACATACACATATGTTTATTTAATATAACCTACATCCCATAATTACATGCATAAACACACACACACACGCACAAACACACACACACAGACACACACACACACATATATATATATATATATATATATATATATATATATATATATATATATATATATATATATATATATATATATATATATATAGTCAGGTCTTAGTCAGATATTACTGAGCTACCCTATGACAGTAGACGGTAATACCTGCTTTCTGTCAGCGCCGAATGTTGGGCGGCGCTTACCAAACACGACACCCCACATTGTGCCAACGGCTTCGGGCGGAAGAGCGCAATTGGGAGGGTACTAGCCTTATCCTGGTGCGAGGAAATGCAACCCAAAGATAAATTAAGTCATGGCAGGGCAGACCAGGACCTAAGCCTCGGTCTTCAGCTGGTCTAGGATCGAAGCTCCGACAGGCGGACAGTTAGAGCATTGCTTTGCTGACCCGGCAGCTTCTGCAGCTTGTCTTATTCCAGATTATAGGTGTCAATTTTCCTGTGGAGTAAACTAGGCAGGCCGAGAGAGGGATCATGCTGCATGGGCAACACATGGTTTCTTTATTTTAGCCCAGGCTTTGTGCTGTGGAGAGGCAATAACTCCATCCCTGGTCTTAACCGGTCTCGGAATCAAAGCGAGAGGCAACTGTTACGGGTTATAAGTCCTTGTCAGTTGGCGTAGACATGGGGCGCCACGCGTTGCCTCTGACGGTGGGAGACACCTACAGGTATCACTGATCAGCTACCGCCCGCCTCAAGCTGGGCAGCCTACCAGCCAATTGGGTGCTGATCCGCCACAGTCATCCTGCTTCAATGGGTGTTTGGGGCTAGGACAAAATCTGATTCGCAGGCTGTAAAACCAATGCACCAGGTACTAATAAACAGAACAGAAACCTCAAGCTACGGCTTGCAACCTGGAACGTGAGAACGTGTCCAGGATTTTCCACTGACTTGACAAATATTGACGAAATGAGAAAAACGGCTGTGATTGATGCTGAAATCAATCGTCTTAACATTGATATTGCTGGCCTGCAGGAGACTCGCCTCGCTGAGGAAGGGTCACTCAGGGAAAACAATTACACGTTTTTTGGAAGGGAAGAGGGCAGGCAGAAAAAAGGCAACATGGTGTGGGCTTTGCAGTGAAGAATTCGCTACTGGGAATGATTGATATCCCAGCTGGGGGTTGCGCTTGGCAACCTCTTGTGGATTTGCCACCATTCTCACTGCATATGCACCGACACTCGCTTCCTCTGATGAATGTGAAGGATACGTTCTATGAGCAGCTAGACTCTGCGAGTTCCAAAATCCGACTAAATTTATATGCTCGGTGATTTCAATGCTCGTGTGGGCAAGGACTCGAGTTCATGGCCAGTGTGCCTTGGAAAATACAACATCGGTCGCATGAATGATAATGGGCAAAGGCTGCTGGAGCATTGCACTAGAAATGACCTATGTATAACAAACTCCTTTTTAAAACAAAAGAGATGCATAAGGTCACATGGACACATCCAAGCCATTGGCATCAGCTGGACTTCATTATCACACGGAGACAACATCTGAACCAGACATCATTAACTCGAAGTTACCACAATGCTGACTGTGATACAGATCATTCTTTGGTTGTTGCAAGGGTTAGACTGAGACCAAAGAGAATCTGCACAGCTAAACACAAGTCTAGCCCCAGGATTAATATTACTAACACTCACGATCCTGGAAAGTGCTTTGAATTTCAACAGCAACTTGAAGACGCTTTCATTGATACATCAGAAAATTGTATAGTAAATGATAAGTGGAGTAAACTTAAGGAAACTATTTATAAAACAGCGGTAGGGGTTTACGGCACTGTGGATCATAAGAGGCAGGACTGGTTTGCTGCAAACAGCCAGATACTGCAGCCCTTGATTGATAAAAGAAGATAGCTCTCTTAAGAAACAAGGAAAGACCAACGCGTAACACTCTGAGTGAGCTGAAGCAAGCGAGGAAGGATGTACAAAAGGCTGCCAGGCAGTGTGCGAATGACTATTGGATCAAGTTATGTGAGTCCATTCAAATCGCAAGTGATAAGGGAAACATCAGAAGCATGTATGAAGGGATAAAGAAAGCCTGTGGTCCAATGATCAAAAGCCGGTCTCTCTGGCTGTGGGGTACAACACTTTCTCTCTGTAATCCCGTTTATCATGCAGAGTCTCGTAGCGGAGCGAGAGCTGAGGCGGTTCGACCCCCGCTCGTGACTTGCGGGATACTGAGCCGGCCGCTCAGAAAGCAATGGCAAACTACTGAGCGTAATTTTGCCAAGAGATCAACATACAGCTGAAAGATGCTGGTGTTGACAGCTAAGTCCTGTAAAGGATATGCTTAAAAAAAATGATCAAAAGAAGTGCACCGCTGAAAACCTTGACTGGAGAAATCATCACTGATAAGAAACAGCAGATGGATAGATGGGTCGAGCACTGTTTGGAGCTTTACTCAAGTGAGACCAAGCTAGCGGATGATGCCGTCAACGCCATTGAGGCCCTGCCAACTCTTGACCACCTGGACACACTTCCCACTATAACAGAAGTTAAGTGTGCTATAAATGAGCTTGCATCTGGCAAGGCTCCAGGTAAGGATGGGATTCCAATAGAGGTAATCAGGAGTGGGCAAGACACACTCGCTCTACATATCCACCAGCTAATAGAGCTATGCTGGCGAGAAGAACAAGTCCCACAGGATTTCAAAGATTCAAACATCATAACGCTGTACAAGAACAAGGGAGATCGGAGCGACTGTAACAACTATAGGGGTATCTCACTTCTGTGTATTGTTGGGAAAGTATTTGCCAGAATTGTACTGCACAGACTTCAAGTCCTGGGTGATCAAGTCTACCCCGAATCACAGTGCGGCTTCCGTCAGAACCGGTGTACCATTGATATGATATTCTCATTGCGACAGATGCAAGAAAAATGCCGGGAACAAAATCAGCCACTGTTTATTGCCTTCATTGACCTCACAAAGGCATTCGATTTGGTCAGTCGTGAGGTTCTGTTCAAAGTACTAAAGGAGATATGGCTGATGGCTGCCCACCAACTCTTCTGTCCATTGTGGAATCGTTCCACACAGGCATGAAAGGTATAATCAAGTTTGATGGCTCAACTTCAGAAGAGTTTGAAATCAAGAGTGGAGTTAAGCAAGGTTGTGTATTATCCCTCACCCTCTTTGGGATATACTTTTCACTTCTACTGAAATATGCCTTTCGTGATCAGGATGACGGTATATACATTCACTCACGCTCAGATGGTGGCCTTTATAATGCTCAGAGAGTGAAGGCCAAGACCAAAATTAGCAGGGTACTAATCAGAGAGATGCTTTTTGTGGATGATGCTGCAATTACGACCCACTCTGAGGAAGAATTACAACATCTACTATCTGCATTCTCCAATGCTTGTTCTGAATTTGGTTTAACAATTACTTGAAGACACAGATTATGTCACAAGGTGCACATGGTGTACCATCAATCTTTATTGACGACGCCGAACTGGAGATAGTAGACCATTTTACATATCTAGGATCAGAGGTAAATAGCAAATTATCCCTCGATCAGGAAATCAACATCAGGATTGGCAAGGCAGCAACAACAATGAACATGTTAGCAAAAAGAGTCTGGGAGAACAGGAAGCTTACTGCCAAAACAAAAGTCCTCGTCTACCAAGCTTGTGTCCTTAGCACTCTTCTTTATGGCAGTGAAACCTGGACAACTTACTCACGCCAAGAGAAACTTTTAAACAGCTTTCATATGCGGTGTCTGCGAAGAATACTTGGTATTAAGTGGCAAGACAAAATCACAAATACTGAAGTATTGGAAAGATCAGGTTGTGTGACGGTGTATTCCATGCTCAGTCTTCGTAGACTTAGATGGATAGGACACGTTAGGAGGATGGATGATGGTAGAATACCAAAGGACATCTTTTTTGGTGAATTACAGACGGGTAGGAGATCTCAGGGTCGGCCTCTACTACGATACAAAGATGTATGTAAGCGGGACATGATTGATACAGGCATTACTAATGCACATTGGGAGCCCGTCGCCGCTGAACGTGTTGCATGGAGAGCAACTATCAGAAATGGAATAAAGACAAAGGAGAAAATAATTGCAGATAAAGCACACAGAGCGTGAGAGACGTAAAATGGTGCAAAATGGTGGAAGTGACCATGTTTTTACATGCACCTACCAGCCACACTCGCCACCGCCATGGATCGTAGTTATTAAGCCTTTTTGAAGCACAATGTACCAAACTATCGTCTGTCAAGACGGAAAGGTGCCAATGATATATATATAATATATATATATAATACATATGTGTGTGTGTGTGTGTGTGTGTGTGTGTATGTGCGCGCGTGTGTTTGTGTGTGTGTGTGTGCCGTTTGCGTGTGCGAGTTTTTGTGTGAATTGATGAGTATATATGTCTACATGTGTATACTTTTGTGTGGGTGGGTGTGTATGTCAGGAATATCAGTTGCGGGTGTGTGTGTGTGGGTGGGTGGGGTGGGGGGGGGGCTACTATAAACAAACAGCGTTATGCTGTGATAATCATTAAAATCACTTGACATGGCCTATAAGAATAAGTAGTGTGTGTATGCGTCAGTGCTTGAATGTTTGTGTTGATGTGCTTGTACGTAAGTGTGTTTTAATACAATTATTTCATGGGCTTAAAAACTACACATGTTATAAAAGTCTATATAAATTTACGAAAGTCAGTATATTTGACGCTTTGAAAACAACATATCATATCTAAATTAAAGCAAATAACTTAGTACAATTGACTGTTTTGTGAACCACCATCACTGATATGGAAGAAAACGTCTCTGTTTTCTTACTGAATATTCAAATATCACAAGTCGATCATGATGTTTCAATGAATACATTTATGAAGATATTCTACTGCACTGCTTATGGTGTACTGTGTCAGTCGGTCGTTATATTCGGAATCAGTACCAACATCATCAACATTATCTGTTTTGTCAAGCAAGGTTTTAAGGAGGAGATCAACATAAGTTTGCTAGGTAAACTATGTAGCGATGATAATATGTCAGTCTCGTTCTGATGTTTGTTATGACGGTTAGCGATTAAGACGCATTCAACCAAGACATGATTCAGATAAGTAACCTCTGTATTTTCATGTAGTGTTTTTCGATTAATTTTGTGTCTGTTTGTGTTGGTTTGTTCTGTGTGGACGAAGGCTTTGGCCGCAACGTCCATTTTGTTTATTGTAATCGTGTTCTAGTAAAGCTCACAATGTACTTATCTTGTTTTTTTTTTTATTTTTTTATTTTTGGTTATTCATACTTGACTTAAGCCAATGGAATCACAGTGCAAGAGAAGTCCAGGGTATACAAATGGAGATTAGTGGCTTAAGTTGGAACATCATAAATGTATATACCACAGTGGACCGTTTTGTCAGAAAGGAACACTGGGACTGGCTTAAGGAACTGGAGGAATTACCAGGTGATAGGCTACTCATATGTGGAGACTTCAATGCAAGGAACAGAGATTGGGACAGTAGTGGAGAAAACCGACAGGGAATTGCCCTTGCGGATGCCATGGTGGACTCCGATGTGGTTTGCATAAATAATGGTAGGCCGACTAGAATGGCAATGAGGCCTGGCGATGCAGACACAGCTATTGACTTGGCACTTGTCTCCCAGTCATCAATCCTTGATGTAAGGTGGACTGTTTTGAATGACCATGGAAGTGATCACATGCCATGCTCAGTCCTGATCTCTAAACATAGGAAAGTTAAAGCTGGGAGAGCGCGCAAGACGTTCCGGTATGAGTGGGACCGATTGCCTTCTTGGACGCCTCAGACAAGGGGCATGCAACAGGACTGTTAAAACTCCATTTTTGCAACCCCCATGGTGGACCCCAGAAGTAGACCATGCTTGGAAAGCAAAGGAGCTGCAGTAAAGCAGCTAAAGAAAGTGCGACAGACACCTCGAAGCTCACAAGAGGAAGTGGACACGGCGAAAAATGTAAAGAAAGACAAGGTGGAGGTTTTCAAGCGCTGTGCTGCAGAGGCCAACAATGCAAAATGGAAATGTTTCATGAAGGAGATTGGAGGTGATACAACACTGCGAAAATTCTGGAAACCTCACAGGCAAATGCAGAGAAAAGATCGGCCTATGACAGTGGAAACAATTTATAGAGATGATGGTGTGCACGTGACAACCGACAAAGAGAAAGGGGAGGCGTTTCTCCAGAGATTTTTAGCCACTTTTGCCTTTGACGATTATGAGGGGTTCCAGAGTAGACAGGAAACTGATGGCGGCAGCGCTTGATCTCGAGGATGCGTACAATAGAGTTCGATATGATATTTTGATGACCGCACTGATGGAGAAGGGGATCAATCCCTGGTTGGTGAACTGGATAGCAGCCGTCCTGCATTCTCATCGGGTTGCTCTCCGTCTGGTTGCATGGACCTTAAAGCCACATATTTTAACCCCGGGACTGCCACAGGGATCTGCAGTCTCACCGGTGCTCTTTAACGTGTATACGAGCAAGATTGCAAAGCTAGAAGCACCAGTGGTTGGAGGAATACTAACATTTGCAGATGATATTCTTGTATATAGGCAGGGGAGAGATAGGGAGCAAACAGCCCAGGAGTTACAGGCGACAGTAGATAAAGTGATTGACTGGTGCACAGACATGAGTGCTGTCATCCACCCGAAAAAGGCGGCTGTTTTGTGGTGCTCTCTGGACAACAGAATTGTGAGAGATGATGTCCCAAGCCTCGCGATAGATGGTAGACATGTCAGCAGAGAGAACAAACTGAAGTATCTGGGGATCGCATTTGACAGGAGCCTATTCTTCAAGGACCTTGTGGAGACGGTTGTGACAAGATCTCAAAAGGGGCTCAGTGCACTTAAAACTACGGCTGCACTGGACACAGATTAGAGAATGCTTTTCACACTATACCAGCACTTGATCCTCTCAGTAATTGATTATGGATTAGGACTGCACACTGTCTCAGAGAGTCAACTGGTGAAGTTAGAGCGCATACAGAACGAGGCTATGCAGGTCATTCTGGGATGCACCAGAGACACCCCAGTAGTGTGTATGCGTTACATCCTTGGTCTGCCGACTGTTGCTGGTAGGCTCAAGGTGATGCATTGGAAGGCATACGTCAGAGTAGCTGCAGACACAGACCACCGACTGCATGAGGCGCTGGACGCAGTTAAGGTTCAGCGACTGATCAGAGGGAAATCACGGATTGCTCAGGCGGAGGATACGATCAGACAGGTGGAGGTTCTCCATTAAATGAACAATGGGAAATGATAAGGGACCCCATTAATAAAGCAAGCAAAGAAATATTATGGAGATAAGCTGAAAAGCTGAGAAAAAATTGATGACTGAAGAAATTATAATAAGATATGTAATGAAATAAGAGACACAATGTAAAGGCTACAGAAATGAGCAGTGCAAGAAAATTGAATTACAGTCTATTAAATTTACCAAAAATATGCACAGACAAATCAGTACGCTGAGTGGAAGGACACGAAAGAGCAGATACAGGGTGCTTGGAAGTAAAACAGGAACGATATTATTGAAGGAAGGTGCTTTAATGTATAGGTGAAACTAGTATAAAAAAGAATTATATGACAGGGAACATTTAAAAAAAATAATTAACAGAAAAAAGAACGTTAGATTTGTGGAAGTAAATGGTACAAATTATGTAATATACATTTCGAACACAATAAGAAAGATCAAAAGAGACACGGAAATGCACCGATTTATTGTTTACTGATTATACTAAGGCATTTGATAAAGTGAAACATGATGGACTGATTAACATGTTGGAATATATCAACGTCGATGAGAAAGCTCTCAGAATAATATAGTGTATTTACAGGAACCAAGTAGCAACAATCAAAATTGGACATAAAGATGGCAATTATGAACAATTAAAGCTAGGAGTACGACAGGAAAGTGTTTTGTCACCGGGTCTCTTCCCTCTCTATAGCGAGAGATCAAAGAGAAGGCAGGAAATCTAATCGGAGTTTATAATGCAAACAATATACGCTATGAAGATGACACAGTATTGATGGCGGATAAAGCAAAATAGTCGACAACAATTGTTCCACATTGTAGTAACAGAGACTGCAATAAAAGGACTCTTCTTGAATATCAAGAAAACTTTGACAATGGTGATATAAAAGAAAATTGTGACATCAAAATGTTAAATATATTTAGACGGGGCTATTATTAACCAAGTGGATAATTTTAAATACCTAGAGGTATTTATAACATCAAATGGAAGGTGCACAACATAGATTAAGAATATAATAGGGCATAGAAAAGCTGCACTTCAGAAAATGAAAAGTATATTATGTAATAAATAAATCAATATCATTAAATGTAAGAAAGAAAGTGCTGCAATGCTATATAGAACATGCTTTGCTGTAGGCAGTGGACCTTGGAATGTAAATGAACAAATTAGGAAGAACTTGGAAGCAATAGACATGTGGTTTCTAAGACAAATGTTGCGAATACCTTCAACTGCCAGAGTAACATACGACGATTGCATGAACGAGGCTAATGAAATTAGAACATTATATGCAACAATACGAAAGCGACAAACAGCTTTCTTTGGTCATGTGATGAGAAGAGAATGGTTATAGAACATCGCGATGACTGGAAAAGAAAGAGAAACAAAATCTGACATGGAGAAATGATGCTGTATGGACTGAGTGGGTGGCATGGATGAATGTCATCTGCGGAGTTGATCCAGAACACCAAAGACGGAGATACGTGGAGAGACATGAACGCCTACACCAGCTGACAGGGCACTTGATGATATATATATGTATATTGTGGAGCCTCGATGTTCGTCGATAATCCGTCTGAAAACAATCGGCGAAATCCGAAACCGAACGAACGAACGAAAATCTTTATTTTCAAAGGGTTAAGAATTGGGCACGCAGGCCCGTCTGACATTCTGCCCTTCTTCTCTATGTCCTCTCATACATTCTTTCATTCAACATGAAACTCGTGAACTCCAGAAACCGACGAAAACAGAGACAATTATTTCCATATGAATCAATGTAAATCCAATTAATTCATTCTAGACACTCCACAATACATACGAAAAACATATTTTATAAAGAATAAATATAATGTTTAATACTAAAAAGAATACGACATTAATAATAAAATGACTATAATAGACTAATCTTCTTCTTCTTCTTCAGCATTCCGAGCCATTGAGGTTCTTTGCTGCAAATACAATCTGTCTCCATTCGTCTCTCTGGTGGACCTTCTCTTGCCAGTCGTTGATTCCAAGTGCTTGTAGGTCTGTATGTATATTATCTCTCCATCGCCTTCTTGGTCTACCTCGGGGTCTACGGTCATTTATTTCCTGAGTGTAAGCGAGTTTTGTTTCCCTATTATCTTCCATTCTTTCTATATGCCCCAGCCATTGTAGTCTATTAGCCTTCATGATACCAGTGATTAGCGGGGACTTAAACAAATCATAAATGTCTTTGTTACTTCTTCTTTTCCACTCTCCACTTTGTGTATCCCTAATGGGTCCAAAGATGCGTCTTAAAATTTTGTTCTCAAAGGTTTGTAACAAGGCTTCGTCTCCTTTCGTTGTACTCCAGGTTTCAGAGCCATACAGCACAACTGGTCTGATCAGTGTTTTGTATATTGTGATTTTGGTGTTACGAGATAGAGATTAAATGAACATCTAACATGGTATTTACATTTCTGAAGACTCTTCTTGGCGTATGGGAGACGGCGATAAGGGGAGAGATCGGTGCAAATATTATTGTTTGGAATGGCAAACCCCCTCGATAATGATCTTAGACATCAAGGTTATATCAGGGGTCAATTTCCTTCTTGGTCTTCTTGTTTTTTGTATGCCAGTGCACCCCTTGAATTTTTTTTCAAATCAGTCTCTGCTGGCCTTTACATCACTAAGTACACTAGCATTCGTCCCATGCATTTTCATAATGAGGTCGCCATACAACAGTCAATTGAAACAAGAAAAATGATTGATTGATTGATTGATTGATTTAGGAACCGACATAACAGCATTCAGGACATTCCAATAAGCGCTCCGTCCCCATCCTCAGCAGCCAGCGAAGAGTTCCAACACTAATAGTTCCAGTAGCAATTTGATTATATGTCCGTCTCGCCTTTCCTCTGAGCTTCGTGCGTCGGCCAGATCCCCTCGTCACACCTCGCTGTCTCATTCTTACCAGACTATGGTGATCCATTTGCTCCTCCTAGGTGTACACGTGCTCCCACAAGGCCGCAACAACGTCTGCCTTGTCATGCATCAATACTCCACCAAGTTTTGCCGAGCCAGCCAATCTGTCCGCCTGTTCATTCCCTAACACACCAGCATGCCCAGGAGAAAAGATCCAGGTGATGCTTGCTACCCGTGACCTCCGAAGCGAAGCAAGCCACTATGCACGAAGCTGGCCTGTTCTCACCCTTCTCAGCATGCTTTCTGAGTCAGTTACAATCACTATGTGTGTATGTACCGTGATACAATGATATAATGAAATTAGAACATTATTTGCAACAATACGAAACAATACGAAAATACATTGTGATTGTAACTGACTCCGTAGCACCGGCGAGGTACCTGAAATACGGTGGGTAGATTTTAATCTCTCATTGTATCAAGAAGAATGAGTGTTGAGGTGCTACATAGAGCCTGTTCTTTTGTATGGATGTGAAACTTGGACAATGAGCAGTCAAGCTGAAAAACATCTGATGGCTGCAGAAATGTGGTTTCTGAGGAAAATGCAAAGAGTACCATGGACAGGCAGAAAAACCAAAAACCAAGTACTGCAGGAGACACATGGAAATCGTAAATTGATTAAAGAAATTAGACGTAGACAGTCCAAATTTGTTGGACATGTTATGAGAAGAAATGGATTGTAGAAAATAATGACAACTAGCAAGATCGAAGGGAACAGACCAAGGGGAAGACCGAGAAATAAATACCTGGATGGCTTGGCCACATGGCATGGTCGATCCAGGAACACTGAGCTGATCTACGACTCTGGTGATCGAGTGAAATGACCAGTCATGACCGCCCACGCTTTCTGGCATGGCATGCTTGATTGATACAACAGTCTCTCTCTAGCTCCGTGGCGAAAGGCTTTACGGACGCGATTCGTAATCTCGTATACCCAGGTTCGAAACACTGCGGTGCTTTTCTTTTTTCTTTTTGAAAATAAAAATTTATAGGAACCGGTCGTTCAGAAAGCAATGGCAAACTACTGAACGTAAAACTTTACTTTGGAATCACGAACAGCCAAAAGCCTGGGGTTGACCGCTACGTCCTGTGAAGGACATGCAACTAAATTAAATTAATCCAACAGTTTGGCCTTTTCACATATGTTTTCCTCCAAAACAGAATCGCCATCTAACTGTTTTTGATATACCCAAGTTTAATTTTAGTTTAGTTTAGTGGATGGATCAACATCACGGCACACGGGTGTAACCCATAAGTGCTCCGTTCTCCTCCTAACTCAAACCTTAGTTTGGAGAAACTCAGCTCAGTGCACGAACTCCGTAGCACCGGCGAGGTACCTGAAATACTTTGGGTAGATTTTAAACACGAAAGTTTGCCAGGGCCAATGATTGATATGTCCAAATTATTAATAACTGTTCGAATTCTTCAATTGTTTGCGATCTCTGTTTCGTTATCACATTCACGTCTTTCGCTACATTAAGATCCTTTATTTCTTCCCGTTTCGCCCCAAAGGAACTTATAGATGATGGCGGCTTCCAGTGCATGCGGCCGATTTCAGCAATCTTAATGCCGGTCTCGTCTTGTTCAATGATTCCCTTCTTCAACTCGATCGTGTTCCTGGCCTTCTTCTTTGAGGCGCTGCTGTCCCTAGGTACTTTCTTTGGTCCCATGCTGGAGCTAAAAATAAAGGGTTAATTCATTAGCAAGTGATGCTCACACAACAAGAAACAAAGCCGAACTGAGCAGAAGAACGCGTTGCTCCCTTTGTTTTCTCAAAATTAGATGCGAGGCCACTAATATATCATACAGTACTGTAGCATGTTGTGTAAAAAATATAAAATAACACGAAGTAATGCAGCGTTCAACCCATGATGTGCCATGCCGATAAGCGTGGGCGGTCATGTTCTGCCATCTCACTCGATCACCAGAGTTGTGGTTCAGCTCAGTGTTCCTGTCACGACCATGCCATGTGGCCCAGGTATCTAGATATTTACTTCTCGATCTTCCCCTTGGTCTCTTCCCTTCGATCTTCCCAGTTGTCACCAAGTTCTAAAAATCATTTCTTCTCAAAACATGCCCAACAAATTTTGGCTGTCTACGTCTAATGACTCTAATTTGTTTACGATCTTCATTTGTTTCTTGAAGGACTTGATCATTGGGTTTTCTATCTGTCCATGGTATTCTTTGCATTTTCCTCAGAAACCACATGTCCACAGCGACGAGCCTTCACCACCAAACAAATACACAATACACAGCATATAAACACATAAACTGCTGCTTGTGTAAAGATCACCAATGTGTATGAGATACAACCGGATCTTACTTCAGATATGTATTCAATTCCAGGTGTTCGACGTTGTGCAAATAAAGCGATGGAGAATCTGAGGAAAACTAACCAATACAACTAACTCTTCATTTTTCTTTGAGGACATCATTATCTAATAATTGAGAGGACACCGTCCTTAGTAACCCACTGAGCTAGTACATTATAAGTACATTCTTCTTGTTTTTATAAGAAATAACCCCCCAAAAATAATGCGTATCAAATGAGACTGACTCTGTGGCGTAGGGTTTACGGACGCGGTTCGTAATCCCGTATACCCGCGTTAGAAACACAGCTGCGCGCAATGTGGAAGAAGACTGAGAATATGATTTAAAAAAAAGAAAAGGAGAAATGGCACTGGTATACATAAATGTATGTGTGCTTACTAAAATAGCGTATACATATCTCCATCAGCGGCAACATTATTACGGCCAAGTTCTACTAAGACTCTTATAAATGGGAATCAGCTCATGTTTATAAAATGTCTCGGCATTGTCTCAGATTGTAGGGCTTTAAAGAAGTAAGATGTCTGCTCTAGTTCAAGATGTTATAGCTTAGAGTATGAGAAAGCATAACACGTCACCCCTAAACGGCGGTATCTGCTATGTGACTTTTTTACCATTTAGCTTTGTTTCAAGTAGCCATGGTCGTAAATGGATAAACATAATGGTGTTTATATAATATATAAACAATAAACACATAGTGCATACACTGTTTCAGCAATAATATGTTACTTACAATTTACCTAATATTAATAACAATTACTTTGTCGAATAGACACACACCCCATTTGTATTAATCATTCATAATCATCAGCAATTGCCCTGCCAGCTGGCGTAGGTGTTCATGGCTCTCCACAAATCTCGGTCTTTGGTTTTCTGGATCAACTCTGCTGCTGATATTCCTCTGTGCCACCGTCTCAATCCATCCCGCATAATTTCTCTTGGTCTGCCTCTGCCTCTCTTCCCCTCGATCTTTCCAGTTGTCACGATGTTCTACAATGCCTCTTTTCTCATTACATGACCAAAGAAAACTATTTGTCTCTTTCTTATTGTTGTATATTATGTTCTAATTTCATTTCCTTGTTTTAGTCAGTCGTTGTTAGTTACCCTGGCAGTCCAAGAAATTCGCAACATTCGTCTCAGGAACCACATCTATGTGGCTTCTAATTTCTTCTTAATTTGTTCATTTACATTCAAAGATTCACTGCCATACAGCAAATCTGGTTCCACGCAGTATTGGGCACTCTCTTTCTTACATTCAGTAATAGTGACTTATTGCAAAAGGTATTCTTTATTGTCTGAAATGCGGCTTTTGCTTTCCCTATTCTGCACATAATCTATGTTGTACATCTTCCATCTGATGTTATAAATGTCCCTAGGTATCTACAATTATCCACTTAATTAAGGATTTTTCCATCTATTTCTATGTCACATTTTGGTGTCACCATCTTCTTTGATATCAACATTGTAACTGTTTTCTTGATATTCAAGGAGAGTCCTTTCCTTGCACTCTCTGTTACTAAAGTGTCCAACTATTGTTGTAGGTCTGTTGATTTATCTGCCACCAATACTGTGTCATATGCATAACGTATATTGTTTATATTATATCCTCCTATTAGTATTCCTGGCTTCTCTTCGATCTCTCTCATTATTACTTCGCTATATAGAGAGAAGAGATCTGGTGACAAGACACATCCCTGTCGTACTCCTAGCTTTATGTGTTCGTAACTACCACTCTTTATTTCCCATTTTAATTGCTGCTACTTGGTTCCAGTAAATATTCTTTATTATTCTTAAATCTTTCCCATCAATGTTGATATCTTCCAACATTTTAATCAGTTCATCATGTTTTACTTTATCAAATGCCTTAGTATAATCTATGAAGCATAAATATATGTCTTTCTGTTTCTCTATTGAACTTTCTATTAGTGTCCGTAATGTATATAGTGCATTGTTTGTGCCCTTTCACTCCACAAAGCCATACTGTTCTTCACTAATTTCCATTTGTATTTTCTTTCTGGTTCTTCTCATGATTCTCAGCATGGATGATGAGGTTATGATATGGATTATGAGGTTAATTGTACGACAATCTTCACATTCAATTGCTTCTGGTCATTTTGGTATAGCTATAAATACAGATTTCAGCATATCGCTCGGTAAATATCCACTGCTATAAATATCATTTAACATGTTGGTTAATATATCTACTCCAAATTCTCCCAACACTTCTAATTCTTCTATTGTGATTTCATCTAGACCAGCTGTTGTCCTTTCTTCATATAGTTCGTAGCGTCAGCAACTTCTTCTTTTAGAATAGGTGGACCTTCTATGCTACTTTCTTCTGTTAATTCTTCCCTTTCCCCATCATATAATTCTCTTATATACTCATTCCACCTCTTCATTATAGCACCTTCCTCCAATAATATCTTTCCTGTTTTTGATTTCAAAAACCCTGACAACAACAGAAATGAGGTTCCTGAGAAGAATACTCAACGTATCAAGAAGAGATAAGATCAGAAATGAAGAAATCAGGACTAAAGTGGGGGTTAAAGCTGCTCTAGATTTTATTAGAAAGCAGCAAGTCAAATGGTTTGGCCATGCAAGTAGGTTACCAGTCAACAGCATGCCACAACAAGCAATGATGTACAGACCAGATGGAAACAGAGGAAGAGGCCGACCACGTAAACATTGGACGGAGGGAATAACAGAATCCATGGGAATGTCGATATACGAAGCCCATAACCGGGCACTCTCACGAAGTTTATACTTCACCTCGACACTGCAAGGTACAAGAGGAACATGATGAGATGAGATGAGACACCCTGTGTTTATTTTTATTTTTATTCCTGTGAGCTCACTGATTTTAATAATTAGCTAACTGTTATGATATAATCAATTATTTCAGCACTGGCCATTTCTGACCTTGGAAGTCTCGTAACGCTTATGGTGACTAACGTATGCATATGTTTGCCCTTCGCTAGCTTGGATTTATCTTTCGACCCAGTGGAGGTTCAGTATCTAATAACAGGAATGCCGCATACAGTATTTACCCGCACCAGTGCCTGGAATACAGCCTTCATTGCTCTAGAGAGATGTCTATGTGTTGTAATACCATTAAAGGTTAGTTTACTTTAGTTGTAGTTCATTTAACAACAAAATATTCTAGTTATCGTCTGAATAAGCAGTCTTATACTTCAAATGGCCTCCGTATTATTAAACAAAGGACAGCGGCATCACAGTTATAGATTCACATAAGACAATCAAACAAATTAAGTGGTTCATGATTTTGATTTTGTGTCACTACAGGTATCTAATGGTGTGTCATCAGGGAAACTCTGATTTAGAAAATTCACCTCAAAAAAATTTAAGAGGCAACTTTAAAATTTAAAAAAAAATCAAATAAATGGTGTCTTACGTACGTTGACAATTTATTGTCAGGAAAAAGAAACCAAGACGAAATAGATACAAGAATATGCACAACAACACACATGTAAATATGTTGCACATAATTATCTCCACCTAAAGGGTGGTAAGCTTTCTCCGTAACCCCGAATACTCTCGTTGTTAACGTGAGCGCACGAGAATTGGAAGCGGTTCGAGTCGCGCCAGTGACTTATGAGAGTATGGAGCTGGTCGCTCAGAAAGCAATGGCAAACTACTGAGCGTAATCTTGCCAAGAAATCAACAATCAGCTGAAAGATGCTGATGTTGACAGCGATGTCCCGTAAAGTAAATGCAAAACAAAGGGTGGTAAACATTGTCATGGTACAATAGTTTAACACATTATGTTGGACATGGTGAGAAGCAGCTACTAAATAGAGTATTGACAACATTATTGCTTGTGAAAATTAAAAATAATCCACTATATTATGCAAGAAGACATCATTCCATGTAGTATGCATATACATATACATATCGGCTGTCAAGACGACCATACGACTCTCAGAAACGGACAAAGAACATTTGGAGGGCCAACTGAAAACTTGCAGTCGAAAGTAGACAACATAAAGCAGAGAAATGACCAATAAGAAGAACCGACCAATAACATTTGTACTGCACATCCTGGAATTCATGAAGCTGTTCCAGCAGATAATGGGGCTGGATATGCCCCGGATGATGGAACTTAGGGAGGAAACCGAAGACAGCATAAAGAAAATGCAAGAACAACAGCGCCTCCTGGACGCCCTGAAACTCCTGCACCACATAACTGTACTGTATATACTCCGGATGGTGAAAATTCACGAGAAGACCCAAGAGACTCTAAAGAAAATGTAATATGGAAAAGCAAAAATTGAACTACTAAAAGAACAAACCATGAACGAAACAGCCCGAACCAACGAGACACGACGCATGTTCCAACCACAAAGCGAAGCAACAGAAGAATAGAAAGTATCAGAAATGGAAGACGACTTCTAGACTATATACCATTAAGAAGGAGACAACGACGATATAACAACAAACCAAAATACGGGGCGCGAGGCGGATAATCAATCTTGGAAAGACTGCAGGTGAAACAATCCCTGAAAGAAGAATACCATGAGACGGGGCGGGAACCTGATAATACAAAGCCTTAGACACTCATGTACGTGACCAGACATGTCAAGGAGCAACACAGAAGAAAACAACACCCCAACAGAAACGCAGCAGAAATTAGGAAACAAAAAACGCAACTCTTATTTCCGCAAGCAGATGCAGAAAAGAAACACAAAAGTCCGAAATTATGACAGATGAACGTGACCTGTTTTTGACATATTGGGCTGGAATAGTCACAAGTAACTGAGTTACCGTAAAACAGCAGACGTAACTATCTGCTTTCTGCTAGCACCGAATATTTAGCTCACCAAACATGAAACCCCACACTATGCCAATGACTTCGGGCGGAAGAGCGCGGTTGGAATGGTATAAGCAGTATCCTACTGCAACGAAATGCAACCTAAGGACTAAATGTCATGGTAGAGCACACATCATTCCTAAGTCTTGGTCGCCAACTTTCTAGCACCGAAGCTCCGACAGGCACACAGTAAGAGCGTTGCTTTGCTCTTCCGTTAGCTTATATATATATATATATATATATATATATATATATATATATATATATATATATATATATATATATATATATATATATATAGAGAGAGAGAGAGAGAGAGAGAGAGAGAGAGAGAGAGAGAGAGAGCGACGGGGAGAGTCAATAAGTAAGTCACACTGGTCTGTGGGATGGCAGGTAAATGTAGGTGATGTTTTCTACAGGTGTCTTCGGGTGACAGCAACATCGAACTTTATATTCCAGTTCG
Organism: Cepaea nemoralis; assembly: GCA_014155875.1. Classification (NCBI taxonomy): domain Eukaryota; kingdom Metazoa; phylum Mollusca; class Gastropoda; order Stylommatophora; family Helicidae; genus Cepaea; species Cepaea nemoralis. The sequence goes on along the minus strand of JACEFZ010026931.1, from coordinate 64,888 downwards.
TCAGGTGGCGTTAGGTGTCTCATGCACATGGGCAGTGCATAAACAAAATGGCGACCTTACTTACGGCGTGTACAACCAAAGAGCAACCAGCTGTCGCGGTTTGTGTGTGTGTGGGAAAAAGGACTGCCTGAAAAGGACAATCATAAGGAAATGCTTCCTATTTATGCTGACTACCATCCCGAATCAAAGCGTGCTTCAATGCAAATGGAAACCTCCTTCTTTGCCTTGTGTCCAAAAATTCAAGGATACGCCATCAGCAGGGAAGGTTATGCTGACAGTATTCTGGGATTTTCAAGGAAAGCTTTTAATCAATTTCAAGAATAATGGTGACCATGTGAATTCTGAATCATACTGTGAAGTTCTATCGATGCTTCATTATGGAATTGAAGAAAACGTCCAGGACTGCTGACTAGAGAAGTGTTGCATATTCATGACAATGCCAGACCACACACGGCTCGATTAACGCAGGAGAAAATTAACCAACTAACTCACCTTACACTCCACCGTACAGCCCCGACTTAGCCCCGAGTGATATTCACCTTTTTGGTCCACTGAAAACTCTCCTTTGCGGGAGACATTTTGCGAATGACGCCGAAGATGAATGTGAAGTGAAAACGTGGTTTAGAAAACGAGCACGTAGTTTTATGCCCCCGGATGGAAGCACTGATAAAACGATGGGATAAGTGCATCAATGTTGGTGGAAATTATGTTGATAAATAAAAGGACAATGCAGGTATAAAAATAGACTGGTTGAGAGTCGTTATCATATTTAGTCTTTTGTCTACAGCCATTTATGTCTTACTTATTGACTTTCCCTCTTACACACACACACACACACACACAAACAAACATACACGCACACACACACACACACATATATATATATTAGTGCGCTATGATCAATTGGGTACTAAAGAGTGGTGCAGATGCTGTTTAACTACAACATATTCTTGATTTAACTTAGCACACCAAGCTGGGATGTTTCACACAATCTTATACATTACTAGGTACACCTTACCCTTGGCTAGGTTGTGAGTGTGATTTCACATATACTCATACACACCGTTATTCTTTACTAATGTTTCATGTTTTGTTCAAGTGTTTTCAATGATGCGTTGTCGTAATTTTCTCGACTTAAATTTCCCGCGTCTAGGTTAACATACTCATCACCAGTAAACGTGTGACTGTTGTCTGTGTATGTATCTTCGTTATCCTGGTGGCTTGTCAAAGTCCACTTTATGCTGTCAGCAGACTGGATTGGAAATTTTTCCCAGCTGAAAATAAAACCTTGATTGGAGCTGTTTATACGAGCAACCACGAATTTGTAGAGAGTATTGCTTTTGCTCTTAATAATGTTTTGCTGAATTTTTGTGCGTTTCTTATTATAATTGTCTGCACGGCAATTATATCGATTCAACTGCACAATCAAGCAAACTGGAGAACCAAGTCTACGAAAGCTAGCAACTTATCTCACCAGAGCAAGAAAGCATCCAAACTGGTTGTAGTAGTATCTGTAATATTTATTGCTTGTTTCATTCCAACTTGTTTCATATTCATACTAATGGCTACAGTTCCTGATTTTTCGGTTAAGGGATCGTATAATTATATTCTATTTCTTGTCGGATCAGTATGTATTATTCTGGAATCCATAAATGCAGCTGTAAATATTTTCGTGTACTATCGCATGAGCACTAAATTTAGAATAACATTCAGGAAAGTCTTCAGCAATAAAAATGAATAATTATTTAGCAGCATAATTGCTCAACATTACTCAGTTTATAAAAAACTCTGAAATTTTCGAAGGTTTGCGCAAGTTAAATTCCTCGAAGTCTCACAAATGACCACCGACTGCAAAGGAAATCAATTTCTTCTGAATTGTGGGAGCGTTGTAATGCTGATGGAGAGAACTGTTCGGCTAAAATCGTTGCAGTTGACGAACCCTGCGCACATAACGTTGAACCTTTGACAAAATGACAGCCAATGGAGCGGCATCATGAACAATCACTACGAATAAAGAAATTCAAGACAACTCCTTCAGCTCGGAAAGTAATTATCACTGACTCTTGAGACACTGAAGGTGTGATTCTTGTAGATGTTATGCCAAGAAGAGAGACACTCGATAAGCAAGCTTACATTAAGCCATTGAAAAGAATTCAATCAATGTTTTCGAAAAGCACATGAATTCAGCAGACCTTCTTACCCTTCGTGACAATGCATTCCCTCACACAAGTCTGGCAACAGGGGAAGCAATCACTAAATTGGGTTGGACTGTAGTAGCCATCCTGCATATAGTTTCGATTTGGCACACTTTGATTTTAATGTAATTGGTCCACTTGACGATGCAATCCGTGGTATAAGATTTGAAGATGATGAAGAAGTGATTTATGCAACCAGCAAAGAAATGGCAACATGATTAAGATACAAAATGGTACTGGTAAGGAATACATATTTATTTCGGCATTAATCCATGCCAGCAGATAAGGACTATGTTGAATAATACCGATGTGTACACGACATATCCATGTATATTGTGGTATAAATACCATGCTTTTTTTAATAAACAGCTCCCGAGAAAACTTTCTTTACGTTCAGACCGCACCTCGTAGTCTTCGGTCTGTTTCTTCTATTGCTTCGTTGTTTGTGCCGCCTCAGTGGCGAAGGTGTTACAGACACAGTTTTTAGTAGAAACACTTGTGAACCAGACAGGAAATGCTCAGGGCAAATTTACAATTAGCATAGCAATAATATGTGTCAATGAGTGGATGAATGTATGTTTATGCCATTTATTAATGTCAGCATACCATCATATCCTCGTGTCCTTTCTAAGTTGATTTAATTGCTCATCAAACATCATATCACCATAATGTGTCATTGTTTGTTGTTAACATCTCACTGAAACCCTTGGTACAATGAGAACACACATACAACGCAAGGCCAGATGATAATTAGCATGCATACCATAGTAGTACCCATTGACATTCGTAGAGGATCTCATACAAGCTAGAAGAGAGGGTTTATCTCTTACTCTCAGGCTGTTGTCCTTCTTCCTCCCTTTTTCATTATTCCATCACTGTCCATATTCATTCTAAACTCTCTCCTCACAACATTGAGTTTACCAGAATGTATATGGATATGGTTGTTTAAATTGACAGTGATGTGAGTGGAGCTTCTTGGTGAAAGCAGTAGTTGAGAAGATACAGCTTTACGGTAGGAGATTGAAACTGATCAGGTCATCCACCTGAGTTATAAACAGACTTCATCTTGTCCTGGCGGCAGATAGTGTACGAGAGGATCCATTCACCCATGGACCCAGTTGCAAGGCGTAAGCTCAGTCCCATTGAGACTTCTAACTGCTGTACCAAATCCCACTCCAGTCGTTTTTCAGAATTCCAATTTCACTACATGATGATAAAGAGATGCCACATCACACCAGGCCATCCATACTTCTCACCATCATAGACAATCTCTGAACACCATTGTGAAAGTGTTCAAATTTTATTCCACAGGAGACATTAGAGTAGTAATTACACGAACATTTTTTAATTAACAAATTGGGAAAACTGGGGAGAAAACATATATTTTATTCATGCATCATGCCAGCTTTGTAATGATCATTGATGTGCATGTATGATTATCATGAACTATGTGTATTCTTTGCACCAGAACTCCAACCCAATTGCAGCGTTTTAATAAGCCATGAAACTTTAGTTACTTCTCAATTTCTTTACACTTCATCGTATTTTACCAAGTTTATTTGTGTGTAATTACAATTATAATTGACACAGATTAACATTAGTGGGAACTAGTACGGATGGGTGAAATAACATGGGGAATTGACGAACTTCTTCCATGGTAACGACCCAGGTTCCCCAGTTCTTCTAAAGAGTCCTTTCTTTATTCTATATATTGTCCTTTTGGACCTTAGTGGAATCAAAGGGACTTTAGGGGGCTTTGAGCTAATTGGGTTCTTTTCAGGTGGAACAACTTACTGGTGTGTTTTCTAACTTATCGGGGACATCCCCAGACCTGCCACAGTTCTTTATAGTCAAAGTTCATTACCAAGACTATTACACACCATTAGGAATTAGTCTCATGTCTCTAGCTTAGAAAGACTACGGGGGATGCACATAGTGCCACTGATTCTTACCACCATTTCCGCACTTTACGGATTACCTTACAGATTGTAGGCTCCATGCCTAGATCTTTGAACTTATCTAGACCCCTCCAGTTGTGGATCATTAATGTTTGTTAAAAATTCATGTGACCCTTTAAATTTGTGACTTTGTTCTAGTATTAGAGGTTTGAGAATTGGTAACTATTGTGACTTTGTCCCATAACTTCTGAAGTTTATAGACACCTCACTATTAGGATCTCTATATCAGAGTTAGGTTTCAAGTAATGAACTAGTGTTTGTGTCTAACTTAAAACAAAACTTGTCTTTTTTCTGCGGAAATAATTGTCCTCTACATTTGGGGATTTTCTACACAGATTCAGCATTTTGCTAATTATGTTTGAGAGTTTGAACTTGCAGGATTTCATCACCTGTATCGGGAGTTCCCTATTATGATGTAAATCTTTGTTTGTTTTTCGGATTTTCTTTTTGAAATTGGAGGAACTCTGCGAGTGTTTGTTATATACCCTCTGCCTCTGGCATATTAAGATTAGGTAAGAGGAATATTTTAAGGTTGCTAATATTCCACTGTCGATTTACCCTATTTAGTTGATGTTATAGGAACTACCTACATTTTAGGGGGAATTAGGTAGCTATTACATGTTTAAATAGCGCATATTCTGCTGTATATTTCCAGATCCAGGAGTGTTACATTTACACGGATCAGGGAGGACTGCAGTTAGTTTTTTTTGACTTAGCTATAAGATTTATTAAAAACATGGCTGAAGCTGCTAAGGTCCGTTCTCAAATACCGGATATCGGTTGGCAATGTGGGCTTTAAGAGCAAGATCGTGCCAAATACTTCTCAGACGAATTTGATAAGCACGAAAGGCTTCAGGCAGAACCGGCCTATAAGGAGAGACAACTTAAGGCTAATTTGGCCCATAAGGATAATCAACCTCATGCTGAGTTAGTCGAGAAAGAACAACAACGCCTGCTGGCCTATGAATTAGAGGAGACATGGTTGGATGCTGAACTCAGAGATAAGGAAAGGGATCGTCAACACCAGTTGGAGTTGAAAAGATTAGAAACTGACCTGGAGATCCGGAGATTAGAGGAGGAGTTACACATACACCCTCCATCTCACTGAGTGGTCCAGTAACAGAAGTACATCTAGATGTATCCTACCTTGGTTCTGGAGCTATGTCGTTTCCTTTGGAACCATATAACGAACAAACAGACAACATAGTCATTTTTGTCACGCTATGAGCTTATGTGCGTCAGTTGTGGTCTCGATGAGGAAAAATGGGCTACAAAACTCACGCAAGCATTGAGATCGAATGCATTTGATTTTTTCTCTTGGCTTACACGTGAGGAACAACAAGACTATGCAAAAAAAAAGTACTTTCAAGCAGATTTTGAAGTCGATGGCGACACGTATAAACGCAAATTCAGATCGGCAAGGAAGGAGCCTGGCGAAAGTTATGCTCAGCTAGTAGAAAGATTGAAATCTTACATGCAAAAAATTGACCTGCTTAGGTAACTTTGAGGAAAGCTACGAGGAAATGAGGGAAATTGTCATTATTGACCAGCTTCGAGAAAATATGTCCACAGAGATGAAAACATTCCTGAAACAAAATGGGGCAGACAGGTTGGAAACTATCATCATCCTGCAGAGAGATTCCAGAAATCTCAGAGGGAGATTGGGGGAAGGGTCGGTCGGCCAACGTCCTCCCTCCAAATAAAACTCCACAACCTAAGGAAAGTGACAGCACCTTAATCACCAAGAAATCTGGGAAATCCAAAAGCATCACTCAAAATTTAGCCCAGACTGCACTGAAGGAGGGAAGACCATATTGCAGTATTTGTAAAATCACTGGTCACCACACCAAACCCTGTACGAAGAAGCCCCCTTCCATGCACAGCTGCATGTTTTGCCAGCCGGAAACCAAAGGTAGTGAACACTGATGAGACGTCCAATCGGGCTCTTCATAAATACACATTTTCTCGCCTCCCGGTTGTTGAACCCATATTGCTGAATGGATTTGAGACGGCATGTCTCTACGATACCGGACTGTTATATGACTGTGTCGTTTCGTCTTCCCTTGTTCATCATGAACAGGTGGGAGAGGAGATGATTGAATTACATGGGCCCCTGAAGAGTTCGGTCACGATGTCTCTTGCATTGGCAAAGGTGAACATAGCATCTCGTTATGTCACTGGGACAATCAAGGCGGCAGTCTTGGAAGATCCTGTTTATCCTCTAATGTTGGGATATAGATACGTATTTCTATTAGACCCTATTCAATCTGTGGTAATTTTTGCAATGATGACCAGATCCCAGACTCAGAAGATTCCGGAAACAACTACATCAACGATTCCTCGCACTGAGGAGCTGAAGCGAGCACAAGAGGCAGACAGCACCTTGAAGCCCTGTTTCAGAAAACCGCCCAAAGCACATTTACATTTGCACAAGGGTGATCTGTATCTAATTCTTGTCATTTCTACAGAAGAGCCGGCAGAGCTGGACAAAAGTATGCGCATCTCGTCGTACCAGCTCTATATGGGAATCATATCTTTGAAATTGGCCATAGTTTACCTTTCAGTGGGCATATGGGCATTAACGCAACTACACAAAGAATTGCCTCACACTATTTCTGGCCAGGGATGAACGCAGACATTCAACGTTTCTTGAAATCATGCCGGAGTGTCAGAAGGTCTCCACAAAACACAGGACAGCACCAGCTACATTGGATGAGTTGTCAATCACTGGAACTCGTGTCGAGAAGGTAGCGGTAGACATTATCGGACCTCTCAACTCTACGAAGAGGAGACATCGATACATAGTAACGCTGGTGGACACCACTACGTTGGAGGCCGAAGCGGTTCCTATGCCATCATGTAACTCCAAGCATGTCGCAGAAGCGTTATTAGGAATTTTCACTCGTCTAGGATTTCCACTTAGAATCCTGACGGACAACAGTTCTCGGTGTCTAGGGAAACTTATGGTGGAGGTGTTTATACTCTTTCATTCTCGCCATGTCTTCAGTTCTCCGTATTGCCTGCAATCGAATGGACTTGTGTAACGGAGGAACGGGACCCTGATTATTATCCTGAGGAACATTGCTCAGGAGAAAACAGAGGATTGGGATTTGTATCTACCCGCGGCTCTATTCGCTTATAGGGAAGTGCCCCATCACTCAACAGGTGTTGTTCCGGTTTCAAGATGGCGACGGCCGGTCATGTTGTTTGTGTGATAGTTAACTTTTTCGCGTAGGAGATGGATTCATTCATCTCCTGCGTGTAATTTGATTGCCAGGATGTAAAACCAGGAGTATCTACTCAAGATCTGCGCCGATGCTACGGAGTTTCTTGCATCGAGCGAAGCATTCCTTGAGTGACTTTTTCGCAGTGTGTGTGGTTTCTGTGGTTTTCGGGCGGAACAACGTGTGTTGATCCAAAATCCGTCCAAAGAAGCTCAAAGAGAGATGATTCAGTTTCTTTCACTTGAAGGAAGTCGACCAGTGGACATTAATCGAAGAATGCAGGCAGCGTACGGTAACAAATTTGTGTCGAAGACAACAGTGACAGACTGGGCACAAATGTTTCGGAAAGGACGTAAGTTCACGACAGATCTTCGACGGCCGGGTCAAGCGCATATTGTTGCAACAGGAAAAAAAAAAACATCGCCAAAATTAATGCAGCATTACAGATGAACTGTTGTCGAAGCATAAGTTCACTAGCGAAAGAATTTGATTTGTCAGTTGGGACAATTCAAAAGATCTTTCGTAAGAAACTGCAATATTTGAAGATGTGTTCACAGTAGGCTACCACTAATGTTGACCGACCACTCAAAACAGGAACGCATGGGATGGGGTTTGAACCACGTGCTGCGTTACAGAGTGGATGGTGATGAATTTCTCTTCCGCATAGTGGTTGGAGGTGCATTATGGTGTCAGCACTTTTAACCGAGAAGCAAAAGAGAGAGATCATGAAATGGAAGCATGCTGGATCACCACAAGGCAAACAATTCAAGTTACAGGTTTCTGCTTGTAAGGTTATGCTGAGCGCATTTTTTTTTACCATAAAGGGCTATTGTTGGCCGACTTTAAAGAACCTGGTGTCAACATCAACTCTACCCACTACTTGCAAAAACTAGACAAGCTACAAAAAGCCATCAAGATTAGACGACCCGGCATGCTTTCTCTCGGTGTGATTTTAGTTGCACGATAACGCCCGTCCGCATGTCGCAAAGATTGTGCAGGAAGCATTAGCAAGGAAGATGTGGGAAATTCTGCATCATCCAGCCTATGGTCCTGATTTGTCACCATGTTATTTTCATTTGTTCGGACCTCTAAAATAAAGCTCTCATGGGGCAACGAATTCACACAGATGCAGACGTAATGAACATTTGGTTCAGTGAGCAAAAACAATCATTTTTTGTAGACGGCATTCGACGCCTACCTAAGCAATGGGATGCTTGCCTGAATTCCTACGGCGACTTCTTCTGACCAACCAATGGTGCATAATTCATTAAAAATGCATGCTTTGTTTAATTCTACCACACCTGTAAATGTTTCTTTCATGCTTTTGTAATAAAGCCATTGGGACGGGTTTCAAATGAACGCCCATAATAATTCATATTGGCACTATCAATTAATGTCATTCATCATATAACGTAACGATTCCAGAGTGGCTTGATGTTAATATTCAGAAGGCGTGGGTGTGCAACTGTAAACTAGAATGAATGATGGCAGTGTTAATCGTCGAGTGCAAGCGGCAGGAAGACAGATTGAGTACTCGTCCCTTGTAGTCAATACATAGTTTGTTTTGTTTTTTTCGCGTAATCTTTACAAGACATCGCTGTCAATATTAGCATCTTTCAGCTGATTGTTGATTTCTTGGCTAGATTACGCTCAGTAGTTTGCCATTGCGTTTATACATAGTGATAAGCTAGTTTAATGAGCGGTGCCAAGTAAAATTGTTGAGAGTGCATTGTGATAAAGATTATTTTGGTTTAACTGTATTGAAATAATTCAGAGGAAGTAAGTGTGCACTCGCGATTGAGAAGCGCACGAGTACGAGAGCCTATTGTGATTAAAAGGATCCTAAACCGGTGTGGGAGAAAAAAAACTCTCCTAAAAATAAATCTAAATCAGCTGTCGCCGAGAGTTTGTCTTAATCTTTCGTATGTACATCTGTCAGATTATTATGTGTAAGATATATTATTCATGTAACTATTATCATAATTATTATCCCTAATTTAACACGCAGCTCTTGTGTTCAATACATTTAATAAAACTATTGTTCATGACATTTTTCTAGAAGCTCACGATAATCCCGTCCTTACCTGGAGCCTTGCAATAAGCACGTATTTGTAAGAGCGTGTGTATGTATGTGCGTATTTGTTATTTGTAGGTAGAAGTTAACTCAATGACATAATGTACTCATATATGAGGCGATACGATAAGAACGGATTCGAGAATAAATCGCCTTACCCAAATACAGTCATGTTTGGATATTGATAACTTGATCAATTTTATTCTTGTTTAGTCTGGATCCTCTGAACCAGATCAGTATCGTTATCGAAATGTAGAGAACTACATTTTTCTGACATTTATTTACATCATCATTTGCTATAGTATTGATACTATATAGGGTAGCGGGGTAGGGGTATCCCCTATAAAAGGAGAAGTAAGGCGCCTCCTTCCCTCCGCTAGCCTACGGGACACCCTTGGGCAAGGTGGAGTACCCGTTTAGCCCCCCGATCAGGGTTACGTGAAGCCATGGGTGCAGGTGGTGGATGAAGATGGAGAGCAGCCGACAGATAGTTGTAGGTTATGGTCTCCACCTTCACGACGGTAGGCAGAGGATCTCCTTTTTTGAGGAGACAATGGCTACGGTCACTGATCAGTATGGTCACTGCTGGGAAGGAAAGCAATGGCAAACTACCTTCTTTACACATGCCAAGAAAATCATGTTGTGTTCACTTATCGATAATCAGAGAAACGGCGTAAATGGGTGCTCCATAGGAGCAGCCTCGCTCGGTAGGGATAGTCATGCGCACCAGGTGTCTCCAGACCGTCAACAGGCTACTAGGTGCAAAAGATTAATATCATTGAAAGTAGGAACTTGGAATGTTAGAACAATGAATGCAGATGGAAAGTTGGAGGACATCAAAAAAAGAAATGGAGAGAGAGAAGATTAACATATTAGGAATATCGGAAACGAGATGGAGAGGAGCAGGGATAAGGACAGGAGAGGATTGTAAGATTATTTGCTCGGGGGGAGAAGAACAGCAAAGAGGTGTAGCCATTATATTAGATAAGCAAACATCAAATTCTGTCAAAGGATATTGGGCTGTGTCAGACGGAGTTCTATTAGTAAAATTAAACGGAAGACCTTTTAAAATAAATGTAATTCAAGTATATGCCCCAACAAGTGAAAGCAGTGAAGAAAGTATAGAGAAATTTTATAACGACATGGAGTCTGCTTTGAAGAACTGTAAAAAATCAGAAATAAATATCATAATGGGTGATTTCAACGCAAAAATAGGAAAGCAAGGCGATGGATGCAGTGTAGGCAACCATGGTTTGGGAGAGAGAAATGAAAGAGGTTACAGACTTGTAGAATGGGCAAAAGAACAAGAAATGGTTGTAGGAAACACCTGGTTTAAACACCATCCTAGAAGATTATGGACATGGAGGAGTCCAGACAGCAGGATTAAAAACCAGATAGATTACATCCTGATAAGCAAAAGGTTTCGAAATGCATTAACAGTTGTAAAAACAGTTCCAAATGCAGACTGTTACAGTGATCACAGATTAATTACTGTCACATTGAGGGTAAAGTTAAAGAAAGTCAAGTATACAGCAGGAAACCCTAAATATGACTTGTGCCAATTGAAAACTGACAAAGAAATACAAGATAATTTTAACATAGAAGTAAAGAACAAATTTGATTTATTGTCTGATCTAGAGATCCTATTTCAAGATGTAGATGATCAATGGGAAATGCTGAAGAATTCAATCAGTTGTGCAGCAGAAAAAACTATTCCAAAAGTAAAGAAAGTGGGCCGTAAGACATGGATGACTGAAGAAATTTTACAACTAATGGAAACAAGAAGACAGAACAAAAATAATCCTGCCAAATATGAAGAAATTCACAGAAAAGTCAGAACCTTATGTAAGGGGGCTAAAAAAACATGGCTTGAGAAAAATTGCAGAGAAATTGAAAAACAACACAACAGTAAAAATGCGAAACTAATGCACAAAAGAATTCAGGAGATTACTAATCAAAGAACACGTACATCAGCAGGCTGCTTAAAGACAAAAGATGGAAGAGTCATAATAGAAAAAGATCAGATTTTACATGTATGGTCAGATTACGTGAAAAACCTTTATGACGATGACAGAGACGAACAATATATTGTTCAAAATAACAATGAAGGGCCAGCAATTTTGAAGACGGAGGTTCAGAATGCTCTTAATCATATGAAATCTGGCAAGACCCCCGGTCCAGACAGCGTCACAACAGAAATGATTAATGCTTTAGAAGAATATGGAATAGATAAAGTTACCAGTCTGCTTAATACAATATATGATACTGGAAATATACCTCATGAGTTATGTAATTCTGTATTTATTGCAATCCCAAAGAAATCAGGAGCCTTGGAATGTGATCAACATCGAACAATTAGTATAATGAGTCACATCACGAAGATTTTGCTAAGAATTATCATGCAAAGAGTTAGGAGGAAAATACAACCTGAAATAGGAGAAGAACAATGTAGGTTTGTAGTAGGCAAGGGTACAGTAAATGCTGTGTATATACTGAGAACCGTAATCGAACGTTCTATAGAAGTAAACAAAGATCTACACCTTTGCTTTATTGACTACACAAAGGCTTTTGATAAAGTGAGACATGTCAACATGATAAGGATGCTTGAAGATCTACAAATTGATGGGAAAGACCTTAGACTTGTAAAAAACATATATTGGAAACAACAAGCTGCCATGAGAGTTGATAATGAAGTAAGCCAATATCAGCCTATTAAGAGAGGTGTGAGACAGGGATGTGTAATGTCTCCAGATCTGTTTTCCCTGTACAGTGAAAATATTTTCAGAAATATTGAAAATATGGAAGGAATCAACATTGGGTTACGATGCATCAATAACATTAGATATGCAGATGATACAGTCTTGATTGCAGACAATGAACAGGATCTGCAAAATTTAGTAGATGCGGTTGTTACACACAGTGAACAACAAGGGTTAGAATTAAATTGTAAAAAGACACAGATTATGGTCGTCACTAGGAAGAACGAAATACCACAGTGTAATATACAAGTAAATGGGAATATTCTTCAACAAGTGAATAGGTACAATTATCTCGGAACAGTAATAACATCTGATGGGAGATGCCTTGAAGAGATTAGAACAAGGATCGCCATGGCAAAAGTAGCCTTTAGCAAGATGAAAAACATACTGACCAATAAAAAGATGTCAATTGAAACGAGAAAAAGAGTGTTGAGATGCTACATAGAACCTGTACTTTTATATGGATGTGAAGCTTGGACAATGAGCAGCCAGGCTGAAAAACATCTGATGGCTGTAGAAATGTGGTTTCTGAGGAAAATGCAAAGAATACCATGGACAGCCAGAAAGACCAATGAACAAGTCCTTCAAGAAACAAATGAAGATCGTAAACTGATCAGAGACATTAGACGTAGACAGTCACAATTTTTTGGGCATGTTATGAGAAGAAATGATTTGGAGAACTTGGTGACAACTGGTAAGATCGAGGGGAACAGACCAAGGGGAAGACCTAGAAACAAGTATCTGGATGACTTGACCTTGTGGCATGGTCGAGACAGAAACACGGAACTGATCCACGACTCTGTTGATCGAGTGAGATGGCAGAACATGACCGCCCACGCTTACCGGCATGGCACATGATGGATGGATGGATTGATACTGATGTACTCATAATTTAGCTCTTTCATTAATTTCAGTATTATTTTCCCATCGGTTTCGATGTTCAAAGACGCGGTTTTTATCCATTACATTTCATTTTTCTACCTCAGTGGTGGGCAACTTGTTGTGCGGAGGGTCTCATTGATAAATTTAAAGCAATTGGGGGGCCACACACACACAAACACACACACACATACACACACACACACTATATATATATATATATATATATATATATATATATATATATATATATATATATATATATATATATATATATATATATATATATATATATATATAATGTCCATTTTGTTTACAGCAACCTATCACAATAAGTAATTAATAATTATGTATATGTTATTAAGCTGTATAAATAACTAATTATTGCAATTTTATTTTACTTATACACTTATACATTATATTTGACAGTAAGGACAAAAACTTTTACTAATTTGTTAACAAGATTTTACAACTGGTTATCATAACAAATATACTTTATTATCTATCAATGGCGTTACTTTAAATACATACCGACTACATTGCCACTATAATTGTTGATTTATAATGAGATGTATGTAACTGCTTGCACGTTTTGACAATATTCTTGAAATCTGGAGCAAGTTTACTTGTTGAAATTCGCATGACAACATCCAAGTTGCAATCCGACAATAAAGACTTAGATGTGTTGATCTTCAAGCAAGAGAATGCTTGTTCGCAAATGTATGTTAATCCAAACAATGATAAAAGTTTAGATGCAAAGTTTTTAAAATTGGGAAATGATTCTTGTGATAAAGAATCATAGAAATCCAGCAAACCATCTGACTTGAATTTCTCTTTCAGGTCATGATCTGCTTGTAAGTCAAGCAGCTCCAACTGTATGTTCTCTGTGGCTGTATCGCTTCTGCACTAAAAGGGGAACTGAGAATATTGAACTATGGCTCTAAGTTCTTGAAATCTTGAAATTTCCATCCACATGCTTCAAACAATGTATCTAATTGGAATTTGTACTTTTCAGTTATTTCACCAGAAATGGTTTCTGGTTTCAATAAATGGAAGTGACCAAATCTTTTTTCACTTGCTTGTCTGGAGAACAATGAGAGTTTTGCCTGAAATGATTGTACATGTACATACAATTCATGTGCAAACACACCATTGCCCTGATGTTTGACATTCAGTTCATTTAACGTTTCCATAATTCATAAATTTAATGGCAAACATAGAGTCTAACTTCCACTCTTTATTGACAATGTTACTATTAAAGTCACATTCAACGCCCTTCATATCTAGGAACATCACTATTTCTTCTCTGAGTTAACACACTCGCCTCAACATCTTGCCGAGACTCAGCCATCGAACACTGGTATGGTACAGGACATCGGAATGTTAAGTTTCCAAATCGTCAAGTAATGCCTTGAACTGTCTGTGATTAAGTCCTCTTGATCTGTTGAGCTTGATGACACTGAAACTGGGTCAATAACATGCTTGATATTCAAAAGATTTTTACACAGACTTTCTCGATGAATCACACATTGAAGTGGTAATGATGATTGATCTGGATATTCTGCTTTAATCTTATCACTTATCAACTTTACCAGACCTACATTATTTTTTTCAGCCAAAGCACGAGCTCCGTCAGTTGTAACACTTGCCATCTTTTTCCAAACCAACCCAGTTCTTTCAATACAGTTAGTAACACCATTGAATATACCATGGCCTGTGGTTGTGTCTTTTAGTAACTCAACACTCAGTAACTCTTCAGTGAGTTTGAAAAAAGTGTTTATTCCACGTATAAATATCAATAATTGGGCAGTATCATGTACATCGGTACTCTCATCAAATGCAAGAGAGTAGCACAAAAACTGTTTACTTGCATCTTGAAGTTTATGCATCAAATTGTCACATGTCTTTTCAACACCTCTCACCACAGTTCTCCTTGATAAAGTATTGTTCTCAAATCTGTTTTTTTGATTGTTCTGGACACATAATGTTTGCTGCATCTAGCAAACATTCCTTGATGAACTCGCCATCAGAAAATGGCTTGTTCTGTTTTACAATTCACTGTCTTTTTCAATTGTACTCATTGGAGACAGCCACTGACTCACGACACAACAAGCAAACTGATTTGCTACTAATTTTTATTAAATAGTATTTAGTTGTC
The DNA here is from genome assembly GCA_014155875.1 of Cepaea nemoralis. Classification (NCBI taxonomy): domain Eukaryota; kingdom Metazoa; phylum Mollusca; class Gastropoda; order Stylommatophora; family Helicidae; genus Cepaea; species Cepaea nemoralis. The sequence goes on along the minus strand of JACEFZ010026931.1, from coordinate 49,641 downwards.
CATTCATTATTAAAAACACTTCATTCATCCTCAACCTTAGTTTGTTATTGACACTCATTGTTTTAATAAAATTTGAACAATTAGAATTGTACAAAACTTTAAAACGGAAATGAAGCAAAACCTAATTTCTGCTGTGTGTGAGAATACAATATTCGGAAAACAAGTAGTAAACTCAGAATAAATTTCAGAAATATATCAAGACTACTACAGCAAATAAATTAATTTGAAGATTATAAATGTGGAACTAATTTATAACAGCAACATTTTTAATTTAACATTTTCTTGCAAAATACATGATTTTATTCACCGGAGAAATATCTGTTTTTCATAAAATCATCCTCATTACATTTGTACATGTCGATAAATATTTCTCTATTTGAAAATCGATAAATTCGCATTTTAGCAATACATGGTTCTAAATCTTGCTGTGTTTAGCCGGTGGCGGGGTTGGGGTGAGCGCCAAACCTAGCATAAATACCCCAATGGCTCGTGCATTCATCACCTATGCAGCAAAAGTCCAACTCCTGGCTTTCTCTTGGCGGAACTGTGTTAACTAACAGGAGAAGGGGCGACGGCGAGTCACTGTCGCCGAGAAATAAGCAGAACTCTCTAGATGTGTATGCACGTACATGAATGCGCAGACATGTGTGCGTGCCTACACACCTAAACTCGATTAAGACCACAGTCTGCTCTAGCAAAGGAAAGGTGCTGAAGACAGAGGCAACTAGCCAGGAGGCGCACCACAGAAATCAGGATGCCACGCATCCACGCGTAATGAAATATGTCGACTACTGCTAAAAGTTATGGTGCTCGACCTGCTTTGGACCCCAGGCAGGTGCAGTGCCGGGCTCTATGGCTCGAAAGGGTCCAACCACAGCTACTGGAGTTCCTTCTCAGATGTCCTGTGGAGCCAGGGGACCTGTGAATAGAGCGTCTGGCCATACGAAAGAAAGACTAAAACTAATGCACTGGAATGCGTAGGAAGTCAGCAAAAAAAATAATAGAACTAGAAAACGTCTTGGACCAAGAAAAGGTAAGCGTATGTTGCTTGCAAGAAACTCACCTCAACGAAAACGAAATGATGTCTGGGAAATTGCCAGTACTAAGGACACTGCTTTCTGAACTTAGCAGTCAGCATAGGGTCATCATACAGTGGATACCATCCCACTATGGAGTACCCGGAAACGACAGAGCTGATCGATTGGCTAAGGAAGGAGCAAAAGAAGAACAGCCTGAAGTGCCCGTTACATCCCCCCATTAGAAAAGAATGATCAAATCAGTCAGAAGGCCACCAAAACATGCTCATGACGACTACCACGTTATGGACAGACCAGAACAGGTCATTATTCTGCGCCTCAGATTAGGACACAATAGATTACGCAACCACATGTATACAAGATTTAAGATTCATGAATCAGCCATGTGCACATGAGGATTGGCGTCGCAGACAGCAGAGCTTATACTCAAAGACTGCCCAAATTACAACATGTCTATGCAAACCTTCTGGCCTAGAGAGACGACAGTGGAAGATAAACTCTATGGACTTCTGAGTGAACTAAAAAGGACAGTTAAATTCATACAAGAGGCAACATTGCAGTTATAGACATATTTAAGGTGAACGAAAGGAGAAAAAGAAGCATTACATTACGAAGGTCAAGGACTGTTTACAAAAATAGATAATAAGGCAGAAATTTTACCAAAAATGTTAAAACAATCACAATGGTACATGAAATGCTGTAAAATGCAACACCATAACTTAAAAACAAAGTAAATTTTTGTATTTCTAAATGTCCTCGAGGGCCGCATAAAATCAGTTGCCGGGCCACATGCCGCCCGCGGGCCGTAGTTTGCCCACCCCTGGTCTACCTCAATGTTTCCTTCTTTGAAATATTGTAGGTGTGATTTGTATGTTAACTTTGGCAATTCTCATCCTGCACTCTTACAATCTCCATTTAATTAGGTATTTCTTCTACATAATTACTCTATGGCACATAGTTTCTGCGTGTTTCCCTGCGTACTATTTATTGCGCTGATTGGAATAGACAGTTATTGAATTCATATCCACTTACAGTTAGTTGCGACTGTAAAAGGAGTTTTAATTGTAATTTGTTAGTGCTTCGCGTCGCATTGAACATCCGGCGGTAGGCTTATATTTAAAGACAAATGAGCATTCTATGGGTGACGCGATTAACACGATGCTGGTTGCCTTTATTTCAGTGACATTTACAGCAGAATTTTAGGTTGGATCGATGTTAGAAAGCAGGTTAATATTCACATTTTGCCTCAATGAGGAAAGTAATACATACCAGGAAGTCAACCTGGCTAGCCACTATGCTACGCTGACCCTGCCCCCGGTTGGTAAATGCGTTTGGTACAACTATCAACATCCCACACATGAGACCAACCAAAAGAGAGCTATTTGTCTATGAATAGATAGTATACCAAAGCAATTTAAAACTACGAATGGATACAATATTATATAGTTTCTTGCAATTTTTACTTCTTCAACAATTATGATTAACACATTAATACTTTTATAATATATTCTTATACTGAAGCACACACAATAGAATATAAGACAAGCAAAGATGATTCATAATTACGAACTATGAAACATAATATTTACACATCGATGTACAAGTAATTTTTCCTATACACAATATTATCTCCGTTTGTTTGTTGTGTGTAATCATATGTTTACGATAATAACCATGTTATTGCACAATGTTATTCGTCATTTCCTCTGCCCAAGCATACACACTGATTATAGTTTACTTTGAAAATATGACCTACTTTCTTGAGAACAACCATGTGTTTTTTTATTTTTAATATTCAGAATTATAGATGGTATATATAATAATCTTGATGTCTACATTGAATGAAGGCCGCATATGTTATTATTACTATTGAAACGACAGAAGATTACTCTCTCCCATGTGGCATTGACAGGTGCATATTAGTCAATGTTCGTAACTGTTTGGTTTATGTTATATTAAATTGCATATACTAACATATACACACAGTAACATATATAATTAATAACACTACTTTAATGGTGCTCCAAGAGAAATATAAATTGATGTTTAAATGTAACACAATTACAATAATTTATATAAAAATAACATAATGCAACTAATCAAGCAAACCTACATAATTACATTACTGCTGTTGATAACATTCTTTCTATTTTTCCCCACTATTGTCTCTTTGTCCCAGTTCCAAATATAAGTAATAACGAGTGCGTTATGTTTATAGTAGCTAATATCATCGAAAGAGAACGCAGTAAAGACATCTGAGCTAATGTTTCAGTATAATATTTCACGTTTAACTCTTGACAGAGCATCAAGTCAGTGTCTATTTTCGTTGTCACTGAATCAGCCACTGTCGAAACTGCTGAATCACATCCATAATTTCCGCTGTAACATCGCATAATAATAAATCATATTTATATGTATGTTTACGTTATAATTATTACATTGCCGGTCTCCCTGGTTGAGGAGTTAGCAGCTTTCTCCGTAACCCCGAATACTCTCGTGGTTGACTTGAGCGCACGAGAATCTGAAGGGGTTTGAGTCGCGCCAGTGACTTACGAGAGTATGGAGCCGGTCGCTCAGAAGGTCATGGCGTGCTTATGAGCGTAGTCTACCTAGGAATCAATGTGCAGCTGGAAAATGCTGATGTTGACCGCAATATCTTGAAACAGGATGGGAACGCGGGGAAAAAAAATTATTACATTGTACACCTATCTTATACTCGTATGTCTTTCTTTAGGCTAGTGTGCATCTTGTTGGAGTAGGGAATCTCTGTTGTGCTCACCTTCACAGTCTGACAGTAGAATGCTTGATGTAAAAGTTATGAGTTAGGTTACTAATCATTAGGCAGTTGCATTTTTTGTCAGAGAGCAGAACAACTGGACAGTGTGTGCTGTAAATCTGAGACAATTCTTTTTCTGGAAGAGTGACCAGTTCCATTTAGAAGTAGTGTTCTATTTACAAGGTAAGCATATACTATATTATCTTAGGTGGCTATCCAGAGATACAATCTTTTTTCATGTGAATTAACGAATAAATGAAAGTGCTGCATTTCATTTCTGCCCTGATAGGTCAACAGTCAGTTAGGCTGGGTGGGAAAATGGCTAGAGGTCTTTCAATATTCCGTTCTATTAGGTTTTTTGTGGCTCTTTCGGATTCTGAAGCTTGTAAGAAGTAGACTATCGAAAGAAAACATTATAAATCTAAATCTACGGGCGAATAGAAATCATCCTGTAGCGTGAGGTAATCCGGAGCTTTATATCTACTCTGTTTCCTTGTGTTACGTTGATACGTATTGTCCTTATACTGAGTATGACATACTATTCCCTATCAAAGGAGAAGTAAGGTGCCTCCTACCTTCCGCTAGCCTACGGGACACCCTTGGTCAAGGTGGAATACCCGTTTAGCCTCCCGATCAGGGTTACGTGAAGCCATTCGTGCAGGTGGTGGATGAGGTTGAAGAGCCGCCGACAGATAGTTGTGGATTATGGCTTCCAGCTTCACGACTGTAGGCAGAGGATCTCTTGTTTAAGGAGACAATGGATACGGTCATTGACCAGTATGATCACTGCTAAGAATGAAAGCAATGACAAACTACCTTCTTTACAGATGCCAAGAACATTACAATTTGCGATATCATCAGCATTCAGAGAAAAGTCTTAAAGGGGTGCTCCATAGGAGCAGCCTCGCCCGGTAGAGATAGTCATGTACACCAAGTGACTCCAGACGGTCAGCAAGCTACTAGGTGCAATAGAATACTATCATTAAATGTAGGAACATGGAGTGTCAAAGCAATTAATGGAGATGGAAAAATGGATAACATCAAACAAGAAGTGGGAAGAGAGAATATTAATATAAAGGAATGTGTGAAAACTGATTGAGAGGTTCAGGGATTAAGACATGACAGGATTGTAAGATTATTTATTCTGGAGGAGAAGAACGGCAAAGAGGTGTAGACATTATGTTGGATCGACAAACATCAAATTCTGTTAGAGGATATTGGACTGTGTCAGACAGAGTTCTGTTAGTAAAATTAAATGGAGGATCTTTTAAAATAAATGACATTCAATTATATGCTCAAGAAGTGAAAGCTGTGACAAAATTATAGATGAATTTTATAATGATATGGAGTGTGGTTTGAAGACATGTAAAAAAAAAAAAAAGAATCAGAAATAAATATTATAATGTGTTATTTCAACGCAAAAGTGGGATGCAGGGCACGCAATGGAGAGTGAAACGAAACAGGATATGGAATTGTAGATTGGGCAAAAAAAAAATAAATGTTTGTAGGAAACACTTGGTTTAAACAACATCCTAGACGAGTATGGTCTTGGAGAAGTCCAGACAGCAGGATCAAAAACCAGATATATTACATCATGATCAGTAGAAGCTTTCAAAATGCGCTAACAGTCTTAAATACAGTTCTCAATGCAGACCGCTACAGTGATCGCAGATTAATTACAGGCACACTGGGGGTATAGTTAAAGAAAATCATGCATACATCCGGAAACACTAAATATGTGCAATTTGAAAACTTACAAAGAAATACAAGATAATTGTTAAAAGAAGTAAAGAAGAAATTTGATATAGTGTCTGATCTAGAGATCCTATTTCGAGATGTGGATGAACAATTGGAAATGTTGAAGAATTCAAACAGTTTAGCTGCAGGAAAATAAAACTATTCCAAAATTAAAGAAATTGGGTCGTCAGACATGGATGACTGAAGACATTTTACAGCTAATGGAAACAAGAAGACAGAACAAAAATAAACCTGCCAAATATAAATACATTTACAGAAATGTTAGAACATTATGTAAGGAGTCAAGAGAAGCAAGACTCGAAACAAATTGCATAGAAATTGAAAAACAGCACAAAGGTAATAATACCAAACTAATGCACAAAAGAATTCAGGAGCTTACTAATCAAAGAACACATACATCAGCAGGCTCCCTAAAGACAAAAGATGGAAAAATAATAATAGAAAACAATCAGATTTTACATGTATGGTCAGATTATGTGAAAAACTTTATGATGATAACAGAGAAGAACAGTATGATATTCAACATAATAATGAAGGACTATCAATTTTGAAGATGGAGGTTCAGAATGCTCTTAACCATATGAAAACTGGCAAGACCCCCGGTTCAGACAGAATCACAACAGAAATAATTAATGCTTTAGAAGAATACGGAATAGATAAAGCTATCAGACTCATGAATACAATATACGATACTGGAGATATACCTCATGAATTATGTAATTCTGTATTTATTGAAATCCAAAGAATTCACGAGCCTTGGAATGTGATCAACATCGAACAATTAGCATAATGAGTCACATCACGAAAATTTTTCTAAGAATTATCGTGCAAAGAGTTAGGAAGAAAATACAACCTGAAATAGGAGAGGAACAATGTGGGTGTGTAGAAGGCAAGGGTACAGTAAATGATGTGTATTTACAGACAACAGTAATTGAACGTTCTATAGAAGTAAACAAAGCTCTGCACCATTGCTTTATTGACTACACAAAGGCTTTAAAAAAAGTGAGACATGTCGACATGATAAAGGTGCTTGAAGATATACAAATTGATAGGAAAGACTTGTAAAAGCATATATTGGAAACAACAAGCTGCCATAAGAATCGATAATGAAGTAGGTCAATATCAGCCTATTAATAGAGGTGTTAGACAGGGATATGTAATGTCCCTAGATATTTTTGCCCATGTACAATGAAAATATATTTAGAAATATAGAAGATATGAAAGGTATCAACATTTGGGGACGATACCTGAATATCATTAGATATGCAGATGATACAGTCTTGATTGCAGACAATGAACACCACCTGCAAAATGTAGTAGTTGCACACTGTGATTGTGAACAACTGGGGTTAGAATTGAATTGTAAGAAGACACAGATTATGTTCGTCACTATGAACGAAGAACTACCATTATGTAATATGCAAGTAAATGAGCATATTCTTAAACAAGTGAATCTGTACAACTATCTCGGAACAGTCATAAAATATGATGGGACATGCCATTGAAGAGATTAGAACAAGAATTGCCATTGCGAAGGTAACCTTTTGCAGATGAAACACATATTGTCCAATAAAAAATATATCAAGTGAAACGATAAAAAGAGTGTTGAACTGCTACATAGAACCTGTACTTTTATGTTGATGTGAAGTGTGGACAATGAGCAGACACGCTGAAAAACATCAGATGCTGTGGAAATGTTGTTTCTGAGAAAAATGCACAGAATGCCATGGACAGACAGAATGTAATCAATTAACAAGTCCTACAAGAAGCAAATGAAGATCGTAAACTGATTAGAGATATTAGACGTAGACAGTCAAAATAATTTGGGCATGTTATGAGAAGAAGTGAATCGGAGAACTTGGTGACCACTGGCAAGATCGAAGGGAAGAGACCAAGGGGAAGATCAAGAAGTATATTCCTGTATGGCATATCCACGTGGCATGGTCGAGACAGAAATACGGTGTTGATCCACGACTCTGGTGATCGAGTGAGATGGCAAAACATGACCGCCCCCGCTTATGGGTATGACACATGATGGATGATGGATGGAGAACTGGTTCAGAGAGGAGGATAAATTAGTATCACTGTTACTATTATAAGTTTAATTATTATCTAAGATCAATGGTTCTTTGTCTTGGATCATTCTCGGCAAACCATCTCTTATCAGAAGAAATGAAGTATGGTTGTAGCAGACAATCTGTTGATCTATTCTTTTCGATCTACAGGAGGTATTGAGTTCAACAATAGAAAATATTGAGAGGTGGGGATGAACGTCTGGGCATGGTTGGAAATACACACATGGTTCTCCATTTGTTTATAATAGGATTCTCCCTTTTTTGCCACTAAGGTATTTTTTAATTCACACTACACGATCGACTAACTAGTTCATTATTAATGTGAGATGAAAGGATGACGTGAAAAGCAACATGTGGGAAATTACTAAGAAGTTATTGCATTGACGATGAACGAACAAACGAACGAATGAACGAACAAACGAACTTTATTTTCAAACCGTCACAAATTGGGCACACAGGCTCGTATTACATTCGAACCTTGCAATCACTCGTCTTGTGTTCATCATTGTGCATCTTACATTCACATAGAAATAAAAAAAAACATTGTCAAATGAATGGTGTAAACATAGGCAATGCATGTTACCATTTTTATGAGGCACGCAGGCAGGCAGGCAGACACACTTACACAAGAACATTCATAAACACATACACACAAATCTGCATACATACATAATTTACCCAGAGTCTCATAGTTATGCATCAACTCGATAACACACAACTACATACTCCTTACATACACATACACTTTCTCACAATTACAAACAACATACATACATATATACATATATACATATATACATACATACATACATACATACATACATACATACATACATACATACATACATACATACATACACACATACGTACGTACGTACGTACGTGCGTGCGTGCGTACGTGCGAACGTGCGTGCGTGCGTGCGTGCGTACGTACGTACGTACGTACGTACATATGTACGTACGTACGTACATACATACATACATACATACATACATACATACATACATACATACATACATACATACATACATACATACATACATACATACATACATACATACATACATACATACATACATACATACATACATACATACATACATACATACATACATACATACATACATACATACATACATACATACATACATACATACATACATACATACATACATACATACATACATACATACATACATACATACATACATACATACATACATACATACATACATACATACATACATACATACATACATACATACATACATACATACATACATACATACATACATACATACATACATACATACATACATACATACATACATACATACATACATACATACATACATACATACATACATACATACATACATACATACATACATACATACATACATACATACATCATACATACACATACACACATACATACATACATACATACATACATACATACATACATACATACATACATACATACATACATACATACATACATACATACATACATACATACATACATACATACATACATACATACATACATACATACATACATACATACATACATACATACATACATACATACATACATACATACATACATACATACATACATACATACATACATACATACATACATACATACATACATACATACATACATACATACATACATACATACATACATACATACATACATACATACATACATACATACATACATACATACATACATACATACATACATACATACATACATACATACATACATACATACATACATACATACATACATACATACATACATACATACATACATACATACATACATACATACATACATACATACATACATACATACATACATACATACATACATACATACATACATACATACTACATACATACATACATACATACATACATACATACATACATACATACATACATACATACATACATACATACATACATACATACATACATACATACATACATACATACATACATACATACATACATACATACATACATACATACATACATACATACATACATACATACATACATACATACATACATACATACATACATACATACATACATACATACATACATACATACATACATACATACATACATACATACATACATACATACATACATACATACATACATACATACATACATACATACATACATACATACATACATACATACATACATACATACATACATACATACATACATACATACATACATACATACATACATACATACATACATACATACATACATACATACATACATACATACATACATACATACATACATACATACATACATACATACATACATACATACATACATACATACATACATACATACATACATACATACATACATACATACATACATACATACATACATACATACATACATACATACATACATACATACATACATACATACATACATACATACATACATACATACATACATACATACATACATACATACATACATACATACATACATACATACATACATACATACATACATACATACATACATACATACATACATACATACATACATACATACATACATACATACGTACATGGAGGGGACACACATGAAAAAGGTGTAGGAATAATATTTGATGAAAAAACAGCAAAATCTATGAATGGATACTGGTGTATTTCAGATAGAGTTATAATGGTCAAAATCAAAAGCAAACCAGTAGATATAAATATTATACTAGTATATGCACCAACAACAAGCAGTAGTGATGCAGAAATACAACACTTTTACGATGAAATAGAAATAGCTATAGCTCAAATCGGATCACAAGAAATAAAAATAATACTGGGAGATTTTAATGCAAAAGTAGGAAAGGGACACATAGAGGATGAAGTGGGGAATTACGGTTTAGGTACAAGAAATGAACGAGGAGAGAAACTAATAGAATGGGCAAATATTAATGACATGATAATTGGAAACACATGGTTTAAACACCATAAAAGTCGACTATACACATGGAAAAGCCCTGATTTGAAAATACGCAACTAAATTGACTACATACTTATTAATAACAGATTTAGAAATGCATTAATTAATGTAAAGACAATGCCAGGTGCTGACGGTAATACTGATCATGAACCACTATGTGGACAAATAAAAGTAAGATTAAACAGAGGGAAAAAATTGGTTAAAAACCTGAGACTTAATAAAGATGTTCTGAAAGTAGAAATTCAAGAACAATACAGAGTGACTGTGAAAAATAGGTACAATGCAATAGCTAAAAGACAGAGTATAAACGAACAATGCGAAATGTTGAGGGACTGCATTAATCAAACTAGCAAAGAAATATTACCGGAGAGAAGCCAGAAAGCTAAGAAAAAATGGATGAATGAAGAAATATTAATGCTGATGGACAAAAGGAAACAGAATAAAAATGACAAACAAGAGTATGCTAAGATAAATAAAGAAATAAGAGATAAATGTGTTAAGGCAAAAGAAAGTTGCTTAAACGAGCAATGCAAAAAATTGGATTAAATTCCATTGAAGATAAAAAAAAAGTAAGCACTGACAAATCAGTGAGCTCACAGGAAGAAAAATAAGAATAAATACAGGGTTTTTGAAATCAAAAACAGGAAAGATTTTATTGGAGGAAGGTGCTATAATGAAGAGGTGGAATGAGTATATAAGAGAATTATATAATGGAGAAAGGGAAGAATTAACAGAAGAAAGTAAATTAAATGGCCCACCTATTCTAAAAGAAGGAGTTGCTGAAGCTACGAAATATATGAAGAAAGGACAACAGCTGGTCTAGATGAAATCACAATAGAAGAATTAGAAGTGTTGGGAGAATTTGGAGTAGATATATTAACCAACATGTTAAATGATATTTATAGCAGTGGATATTTACCGAGCGATATGATGAAATCTGTATTTATAGCTATACCAAAATGACCAGGAGCAATTGAATGTGCAGATTTCCGTACAATTAACCTCATAAACCATGTCACTAAGCTTCTACTCAGAATTATAATGCGAAGAACAAGAAAGAAAATAAAAATGGAAATTAGTGAAGAATAGTATGGTTTTATGTGAGGAAAGGGTAGAAACAATGCAATATATATATATTACGAACACTAATAGAAAGGTCAATAAAGAAACAGAGATACATATATTTATGCTTCATAGATTATACTAAGGCATTTGATAAAGTAAAACATGATGAGCTGATTAAAATGTTGGAATATATCAACATTGATGGAAAAGATTTAAGAATAATAAAGAATATATACTGGAACCAAGTAGCAGCAATTAAAATGGGAAATAAAGAAGGTAGTTACGAACAGATAAAGCTAGGAGTACGACAGGGGTGTGTCTTGTCACCCGATCTCTTCTCCCTGTATAGCGAAGTAATAATGAGAGAGATCAAAGAGAAGCCAGGAATACTAATCGGAGCATATAATATAAATAATATACGCTATGCAGATGACACAGTATTGGTGACGGATAATGCAACAGACCTACAACAATTATTGGAAATTGTAGTATCAGAGAGTGCACAGAAAGGACTCTCCTTGAATATCAAGAAAACAGTAACAATGGTGATATCAAAGACAATGGGGACACCAAAATGTGACATAGAAATAGAAAGGGAAATTCTCAACCAAATGGATAATTTTAAATACCTAGGGGCACTAATAACATCAGATGGAAGATGTACAACAGAGATTAAGAGCAGAATAGATCAGACAAAAGCCGCATTTCACAAAATGACGAGTATCGTATGCAATAAGTAGCTATCAATGAATGTAAGAGAGTGCTAAATTGCTATACATAACCAGTTTTGCTGTATGGCAGCGAATCTTGGAATATAAATGACAAATTAAGAAGAACTTAGAAGCAACAGAGATGTGATTTTTAAGACGAATGTTGCTAATTCCTTTGACTGCCAGAGTAACCAACAACTATTGCCTGAAAGAGGCTAATGAAACGAGAACACTATATACAACAATAAGAAAAAGACAAACAGCTTACTTTGGTCATGTGATGAGAAGAGAGGCATTGGAGAACATCGTAACAACTGGAAAGATCGAGGGGAAGAGAGGCAGAGGCAGATCAAGAGAAATGATGCTGGACGGATAGAGACGGTGGCATGGAGGACTATCATCAGCAAAGTTAATTCAGAACACCAAAGACCGAGATCTGTGGAGAGCCATGAACGCCTACACCAGCCGGCACTGCACTTGATGATGATATATATATATATATATATATATATATATATATATATATATATATATATATATATATATATTGTGTGTGTGTGTTTGTGTGTGTGTTTGTGTGTGTGTGTGTGTGTGTGTGTGTGTTTGTATATTATCTCGGAACAATCAAAACATTTGATGGTAGATTCCTTGAAAAGATTAGAACAAGAATTGCCATTGCGAAGGTAGCCTTTTGCAATATTAACAATAAACTGACCAATAAAACGATATGAATTGAAAAGAGAAAAAGAGTGTTGACGTGCTATATAGAATATGGATTTGAAGCGTGGACAACGATAAGACAAATTGAAAAACATTTGATGACTGTGGAAATGTGGTTTCTGAGTAAATCGCAAAGATTACCATTGACAGACAGAAAAACCAATGAACAAGTCCTTCAAGAAACAAATGAAGATCGTAAACTGATTTGAGACTTTAGATGAAGATAATCAAAATGTGTTGGGTATGTTATGAGAAGAAATGAATTGGAGAACTTGGTGACAATTGGCAAGATCGACGGGAAGAGACCAAGGGGAAGACCGAGACGTAAATACCTGGATGGCCTGGCCACGTGGCATGTTGGAGACAGAAGCACGGAGGTTATCCACGACTCTGGTAATCGAGTGAGATGTCAAAACATGACCGCCCACACTTATCGGTATTACACATGATTGATGGATGGATATAATTATGTTCATGTTTGTGTATGTATTCATTTATGTTCAGTCTTCCTGCTTCTATGTCTATTTATGCATGGATATTGAACAGGGCACCGTTGTTCTGGTTTAAATTGTATGGGATATTGGTCATCTATAAAACAATGCCAAACTGCATAAACACAGAGCTAATACATTTGCCTGATAAACAGCAAACAGTGTTGATTTCGATGTGAGACTTGTATGTATTTGGTTTGTTCCCGAAGCAGTTTACTGCTGTTGTTTATGATATGATAGGGCCATCAGGATGTGTAGGCGGAATGCAATGAGCAATTGGTGACCAATATTTCCCTCACAAAAATCAGTTAGAGGACACAATGTAAACAACCTGCGTTAAGATGACAATCACTATCATCACACGGCATAGACAAAAAGTAGAGTGCTTATGTGCAAGTGCCTTAATGTTTGTCTTGATGTTCTTGTACGTCTGTCAGTTATTTCATAGGAACTGTACATGTTATAACAGACTAGCCTAAATGATTTTACTTAATGAAAGTGTTTATGTTTGACGCTTTGAAAACAGCATATCATATCTAAAATAAAGCTATGAACTTACTCTGATTGACAGTGTTGTGAACGTCTATCACTGATATGGAAGACAACACCTCAGCTTTCTTACTGAATATTCAAATAACACAAGGAGATGATGCTGTTTCACTGGGCATATTTATAAAGATATTCTATTGCACCGCGTTTGGTGTGCTGTGTCAATCGATTGTTATATTCGGAATTGGGACGAACCTCATCAACATTAACTGTTTTGTCAAGCAAGGTTTTAAGGAGCAGATCAACATAAGTTTGTTAGGTAAATAAGTTTACAATGCTAATATGTCACTCTCCTTATGCTGTTTGTGATGAATCTCAGTTGTGTTATATATATGCTTTAAAACTGGTGTATTGATGAGGTGATAAAGTGTGGTCAGAAATCTTTAGGACCATGTATACAGCGTGGATTAGCAGGGTCACCTGATCATATCCTGGAGAGAATGGAACAGCTGGGAGTGACCAAGCCGACGATCAGTACTTCGAGGAAAGGTCAGACCGATACCTAATCAGACTAATAGTGGTGCCATTAGTATGTGGCCTCTTCTCTGGCTGCTGAATATGAGAACCGAGCATGTATGGGAATTTAACGAGTGCTGTAATATCTGTTCTTGACTGAACTAGTTGTGCGATTCATAATGAACATGGCATAATTAAATCAATTTATCTATACATACATACATACATACATACAGACAGACAGACAGAGAGACAGACAGACAGACAGACAGACAGACAGACAGACAGACATCGCCTTTTATTTATATATATATATTAGGCGATGTCTGTCTGTCTGTCTGTCTGTCTGTCTGTCTGTCTGTCTGTCTGTCTATCTGTCTGTCTGTCTGTTATTGTTGCGTTCGCGAACAGTCCATCCGATTGAGATGACATTTTCTAAACGTCTTCTTCTCATTCCGGTGCTGCCAACTGTCATGGTTTGTTAGTGTACAAACAGTTATTTACTTAATATTTTTTAATATTAATTTACATTATAATTTATATATAGCGAAGGGACATAACTTCTAATAGCATTGCTATATATATATAAACTTTTGCATATTTCTCAAATAGGTGGACCTTTTCGCTACAGTTGTTTACAGGCATATGCGTTATAATCCTCCTCTTACTCCCCATCCTCCTCCTCCTCCCCTCCTCCTCACCCCTCCTCCAACTCCTCCCTCTCCTCCTCCTCCCTCTCCTCCTCCCTCTCCTCCTCCCCTCCTCCTCCCCGTCCTCCTCCCCCTCCTCCTCTCCTCCTACCTCCTCCGTCCTCCTCCTCATCCCCTCCTCATCCCCTTCCTCCTCCCCTCCTCCCCTTCCCCTCCTCCCCCTCCTCCCTCCTCCCCCTCCTCCCTACTACTCTCCCTCCTCCGCCTCCTCCTCTCCTCCGCCTATTCCCTCTCCTCCTCCCCCTCCTCCTCCTCCATCTCCTCCTTCTTCCTCTCTCCCCCCTCCTCCTCTTCCTCCTCCTCCGCCCTCCTCCTCCCCCTCCTCCCTCCTCCTCCCTCTTCTCCTCCCCCTCCTCCCCCTCCTCTCCTCCTCCTCCACCTCCCCTCCTTCGCCCCCTCCTCCTCCCCCTCTTCCTCCCACCTCCACCCTCTCCTCCTCCTTCTTTTTCTTCTGGTGCGTTATAATATATAATGATAGATTCTTTAAGTCATTTTCAATGTTTTCATAAAAATAATGCAAATATGTTAAATACATGAAAATTTTCTAACTCATCTTTTTATTTTTCTTCGACATCTATACAGGCATCCCAGCATTTATTGCGTTTTCGTGATATCTTGGTAAGTTTACGTTCAGTAGTTTCACATTGCCCTATTTAGTTATTGGGATGAAGATTGTTCTCTTCCAATCTGTTCGCCATATTTCCGGTAACGGGAACTGGAGCTTATATGACTACTTATATGAATTAAATGAGACGCTCCCCACCAGGGACTGGGCGAAGTCGGGCCGGGTCGTCTTTTTTGGGAACGGGATCGGGAGCAGGGGCCGAATATGAATTAAATGAGACGCTCCCCACCAGCAGCTGGGCGAAGCCGGCACGGGCCGGGTTGTCTTTTTTTAGGGAACGGGAACAGGGGCCGAATATGAATTAAATGAGACGCTCCCCACCAGGAGCTGGGCGAAGCCGGGCCGGGCCAGGTCGTCTTTTTTGGGAACGGCAACGGAAGCAGGGGCCGAATATGAATTAAATGAGACGCTCCCCGCTTTGGTAATGGGAACGGGAGCAGGGGCCGAATGTGAATTAAATGAGATGCTCCCCGCGATGGGCTGGGTGAAGCCAGGCCGGGTCAGACAGACAGAGAGACAGACAGACAGACAGACAGACAGACAGACAGACAGACAGACAGACAGACAGACAGACAGACAGACAGACAGACAGATCCCCGCCAGGGACTGGGCGAAGCCGGGCCGGGTCAGCTAGTTTTCTATAAAGTTAGCCGCGGTAGTGCAGACAAATCAGTGGAAATGCATTATCCGCATCGAATAATTTACCTGTGTTCGCAGGAGGACCAGCCTAAAATGAGTACCAGGAACATGACCTTAAGCTTAAAGGAGGCTCAGGTCATATTGATCACATCACCTATTTGGTGCTGACTGGTATATAATATGGGGATAGCAGCAAATACCTAAACCTACTAAAAAAGTGGATACTTGTTATAAGAATATTTATGCATTGTCAGAAATATGTAGGCCTTGAACAGTATTATCCAGTAGATCTTTGGCATATTGATGTACATATTAATGGGTAATCAAAATTGTGCACTCTGTGTTACTGTAGATGCCTTGTAGGTGTATGTATGTGTATTCATACATATGTATACATATTTACATATATCAAACCACTAGAGCAACTAATCATTGACTGCAAAGATCTGCGACTATATCGTGGTTGTTGGGGATTTGAAGCTAAAGTATTCTAAGGGATGAGAAAGCCTAAGGAGGACGCAACATAATTGGGCACCAGGAAAGTGTCCTAAGGTGTGAATATGGTTTAGGTTATATTGACCGCATCACCAAGTTGGTGCAGACTGGTCTTTAAAATGTGGGGGATAAGAGCACGTACCAATCCTCCTCAGTGCGTGCATAAAGATTTTTTTAGAAACTTCCAAGAACGGATCGCAAAAATATACATGCTTTATCAGAAATATGTTTGTTTAAAACTGTAGTTTACAATAGATCATTGACATATTAATGGGAAACCAATGTTATGCGTGTATATACAAACACAAACAATCAGTTTTCATCGGTATGGCTTTATTATCATTATCTTAATGAAGCATGTTCTAATTAGTCTACAATGGTTATCAATAACTCATATTTTCTATCTCCGTCTTTTACACATTTCGCTCCTTTATTATTTCTGCTATCGCGAAGGTAGGGATTTGCAAGACGAAAACATAGTGACCAATAATAAGATGCCATTAACATCGAGAAAAAAGAGAGTTGAAGTATAATCTGTTCTTTTGCATGGATGTGAAGCGTGACAATGAACAGACAAGCTGAAAAAAAAATCTAATGGCTGTGCAAATGTGGTTTCTGAGGAAAATGAAAAAAAAAAAAAAATACCATTCACAGACAGAAAAACCAATGACCAAGTCTATAAGAATCAAATGAACACAGTAAACTGATTCGAGTAATTAAACGTAGGCAGTCGCATTTTTCTTTGACATGTTATGAGAAAAAATGTATTGGAGAACTTGTTGACAACTGGCAAGATTTAGGAGAAAATAACAAGCGGGCCGCAGATAAGTAAATACCTGGGTGGCGTGGTCACCTGGCATGGCAGAGACAAGAACATAAAGCTGATCCACGACTCTTGCGATCGTGTGAGATGCCGAAACATAACCTCCCAAGCTTATCGGCACGGCACATAATGATGATGATAATGCTGTGTTAATAATAAATGAACAATTATACGCGTATTGTATACACTGTTTCAGCAATATTTTATTACTTACATGTTATCTTACGTTAATCACGTTTGCGTTCGTATAATAAAAAGTACATACCATCTACTTAAAAAGAAAGCCATTGATCATGCGCTGACAGTTATAATGTGATCAATTTATTTCAGCCCTGGCCATTTCTGACCTTGGAAGTCTTGTAACGCTTCTGGTGTCTAACGTATGCATATGTCTGCCTTTCGCTAATTTGGATTTGTCTTTCGACCCAGTGGAGGTTCAGTATCTAGTAACGGGAATGCCGCATACAGTATTTACCCGCACCAGTGCCTGGAATACAGCCTTCATTGCCTTAGAGAGATGTTTATGTGTTGTGATGCCATTAAAGGTTAGTTTACTTTAGCTGTAGATCATTTAACAACAAAATAAGTTAGTACCATTAAAGGTTAGTTTACTTTAGCTGTAGTTCATTTAACAACAAAATAAGTTAGTACCATTAAAGGTTAGTTTACTTTAGTTGTAGTTCATTTAACAACAACATAAATTAGTGTTCGTCTACATAAAGGGTCTTAGACTTCAAACGGTCACACTATCATTTTTAAAAGGAGTCTCTGTGGCTAAGTGGTTACGCCGACTGCCTCGTGCTCCGATGGTTATGTTTTCGAATGGGGTCGTTCGGTTCAAGGCTGCAATGTTTTCTGACACTCCTAGGGGTCGTTGCTGGAGCTACGGTATACGTGATGTGTGCCACGCTTTGAGCATGACACCCTGCTGTGAGACCTAACAATATGGGTAATAAACCGGTGCATTGAAGTAAATCCTCTTCTCCTTTAAAACCCCATGTTACTCGAAATATTATTATAAAGGGAGACATTCGCATTATGGTTAAAGATTATACAGACGATGACAAAGCAGAAAATATGTGGCTCATGATTTCGTTGATGTTATTAGCTTCATAAGTGATGTATGAAATAACGAATGTGAGAAAAGAGAAAAGTTAGGCAGAATGTCAGACGGGCCTGCGCGCCCAATTCTTAACTCTTTGAAAATTAAGTTTGCTTGTTCGTTCATTTGTTATCTAATAGTGAAGGGAAACACTCAGTGTTAGAAAAATCGCCTGATACACATCCTCGAGGCTGCATAATAAACATACAATCACATACATTGCCTTTGGTGTACGTTGGCAATTTATTGAAGCCAAGCAAAAATAGACATAAGCGTATACACAACAGCATACATGTAAACATATTTTATAGGTTTTATTTCCATCCTACGGGAGGAACGCATGTACAATGCTAGAATAGTTTAACACACGTATTTGGACATGGTCGAATCAGCAAATTAAACAAAATATTGAAAATATTATTAATGGTGCAGTAAACAAAATAATAGACTATATAATGCAAGAAGACACGATATATATATATATATATATATATATATATATATATAATATATATATATATATATATATATATATACATATATATATATATATATATATATATATATATATATATCCAGAAAAAAAACGAATCCAGAAAGTTTTTTTAAAGACCTGAAGTCAATGAAACGAGGGCACAAACACAACACATATGGTTCAAAAGACGAAAATGGGAATATGATAAAAGCCAATGAGGAAATGTGCAACACATGGACAGACTATTTTGTTGAATTACTAAATTATGAAGCTCCAAGTAACACCTTCCCACAGGAAGAGGTTCTAACGTGTGAACCACAAATTGAAGATAATGCATTTGAAGAAATCCTATATGTAATCACACGACTTAAAAACAATAAGGCAACTGGGGCTGATGAAATTGCGGCTGAATTTATAAAGGCAGGTGGCCATGCATTACATCTGAAGCTGTACGAACTAATAATAAAAATCTGGAAGACAGAAGAATTACCCCATGACTGGAAAGAGTCATTATTGATACCTATCTTTAAGAAGCCGGTCTCTCTGGCCGAGGGGTTACAACACTTTCTCCGTAATCCCGTTTATCACGCATAGTCTCGTAGCGGGGCGAGAGCTGGGAGCGGTTCCATCCCCGCTGGTGACTTGCGGGATAACTGAGCAGGCGGCACAGAAAGCAATGGCAAACTACTGAGCGTAATCTTGCCAAGAAATTAACATACAGCTGAAAGATGCTGATGTTGACAGCGATGTCCTGTAAAGGATATGCAAAACATCTTTAAGAAAGGAGACAAGTTCCAGTGTGAAAATTATAGAGGAATATCACTACTGTACACAAGCTATAGGATACTATCCGCAGTATTACTAAATAGAGTAAAACCATATTCAGAAGACATATTAGGTGACTACCAGGCGGGTTTTAGACAAAACAGATCAACAATAGATCAGATATTTATCTTACGACAAATAGCCGAGAAAAATTTGGAATATAAAAGAGATCTCCATAACATTTTTGTGGATTTTAAAAAGGCTTATGATAGTGTCCATAAGAATAGTTTACGAAATGCTATGCAGGAATTTGGAATACCAAAGAAGTTAATCAACATGACCAGACTATGCATGGAAAATAGGTATAATATAGTAACATAAAAAGGCAAGAAATCAGACCCTTTCCAAATAACATCTGGCTTGAAACAGGGTGATGCACTATCACTGCTACTCTTCAATCTGGCTCTAGAGACAGTTGTAAGGAAGGTAAAGGAGGAATGTGATATTTGAGGAACATCCAAGCTGCTTGGTTATGCAGATGACATATATATTATAGCGGAAAATGAACAAAAGACATTGGAAGTATTGACTCACTTAAAGGAAAAAGCCCAACAGATTGGGCTGGTTATCAACCAAGATAAGATAGAATATATGGTAATTTCAAGAGAAGAAATGGCTAAAAACTCTGGCCACATACAAACGAATTACCAAAATACGATAAGTAGATTGTGAGCTTTACTAGAACACGATTACAAGAAACAAAATGAACGTTGCGGCCAAAGCCTTCGTCAGCACAGAACAAAACAACACAGACACCAAACTAATAAAATAATCACTACATAGAAAATACAGAGGTTACTTAGCTGAATCCTGTCTTGGTGAAATGTGTCTAAAGCGCTAGCCGTTTGATGAGTGTGGATACGGCCGGATGCGAGGATTGAAACGGCGATGGTAACAGGGATTGGGCTAAGATGCCCGATGGGCGGGGTGGGTGGGTGGGTGGAGAACACCCATGTGGGCGAACGGTGAAGGGTGAATTAGCAGTGAACTAAAGCTGGCTCTGTGGTGAATGTTTTAGTTCGCCATTCCGCATACCCAGTTGGCGGGCGTTTGGAATGTAGTACGCCCTATGTTTGTTAGCATAGGATAGCTGTCGCAGCAATGACAGCAACCGAACGCATACTTGCCAAAATAAATCACTAACGGCAAAAGTAATGCTAAGGATGATGGCAGCGCTCTGTAAAAGATACGCTATCACGTTGTTCTAGTGAGCTATACAGCCGCGGGGAAAAAAAGAGAGAGAGAAAGGGAGGGGGGGGGAGTAGGAAGTTAAATGAAACTATGTTGGACATTAAGGCCGTGAGGGGAGAGTGTCCCCAACTGGAAGATGAGGCGGTTTTCCAACGTCTTGCGATCACGTTCGTGAGATGCGCACGATTTGAGCGCCGTGACCTGTATGTCCGCCATGTCACAGTGGTCAGAACTGTTGAAGTGCATGGGCACCGGTTTCTGAGCACCACTGTTGATATCAGATAGGTGTTGCGTAAATCTGTCAGCAAAGACGTAAGCCTATCTCACCGATATACCTCATGTCGCAACGAGTGCAGACGATCGCATAGATAACGTTGCGACTCGTGCATGAGAAACCCGCACGAATGTGGAAAGTGGTCGTGGGGAATGCCAGACTTTGGGTTTGAAGTACCTATGGGCAGGTATTGCAACGTGATCGAAGACAAGCCATCGTACCAAGAAGAGACGTATGGGGGTGGGGTAGACTACTATGGACCAGCGCATCCCTAAGGTTACGATCCCGCCTGTAAGCCACCAGAGGGGCCTCTGAAAAGACATTGCGAATGATAGGGTCTGCCTGGAGAATAGATAGATGCCTAAGGAGGATATTCTTGGCAGCAATATTGTTGGGATGGTAGGTTAATGAAAGGATCGGCCTGTTGTTTAGGCCTGGAGGAGAGAGCCTCGGTGCAACTGATAGACTGACAGCGGTGAAGGGCTGTAGACAAAACATTATCAGGATAACCACGAAGGCGGAAGAAATCCAACATTTCGTTGGCTTTTTGACGGAAGTCGTTATTATCCTGACAAAGCCGTCGGAGACGTAACAATTGGGAAAAGGGAATAGAGTCCTTACAAGAGGGGGGATTCAAGGAGGTGTAGAGAAGGAATGCGTGGGAGTCAGTAGGTTTATAATAAACCGTCGTACGCAAACATGCGGAACCTAAAGAGACTGATAGATCTAGGAAATTGACTGCCGACGAAGAAATAGTGGAAGTGGGTCTGATGCTAGGATGAAAGTTGGAGAAAAATGAAATGAAATCCTGGAGATCTGACAAGGGCATGTCTGAAACACCGAAGCAGTCGTCGATGTACCTCTTGTAGAGCTCCGAGAGCTTACCTGTGTATTGACCCCATACCTGGTGCTCCAGATAGCCCACGAAGAGGCAGGCATAACTGGGACCCATCTTTGTGCCCATGGCCACACCGCTGATCTGATCGAAGTAATCCCCATTGAACTCAAACGAATTGAAGTTGAGGACTAACTCTGCGAGACGCAGCAATGGTCCAGTGGCTATGGTGGGGTTGTGCCTTTTCTCCAAGAAAAATTCCAAAGCCAGTATGAGGAATAGATGTATAGAGTGAAGTCACATCCGCCACATACAAATAGATAACATGACCATTAAAAGAACGGAAACATACAAATACCTGGGTACAATCTTCAACTGCTCCAACATCATAAGGAAAGAAATTCAACCTAGAATCAATTCTGGAAATAAGATATACTATGCACTACAACATCTACTAAAATCAAATGAGCTATTTCGTAACACCAAAATCACAATATACAAAACACTGATCAGACCAGTTGTGCTGTATGGCTCTGAAACCTGGAGTACAACGAAAGGAAACGAATACTTGTTACAAACCTTTAAGAACAAAGTCTTAAGACTCATCTTTGGACCCAAAAGGTATACACAAAGTGGAGAGTGGAAAAGAAGAAATAACAAAGACATTTATGATCTGTTTAAGACCCCGCCAATCACTGGTAACATAAAGACTAATAGATTACTGTGGCTGCGGCATATAGAAAGAATGGAAGATAATAGGGAAACAACACTCGCTAACACTATGGAAATAAGTGACCGTAGACCCAGAGGAAGACCAAGAAGACGGTGAATATATATATATATATATATATATCCATCCATCCATCATGTGCCATGCCGGTAAGCGTGGGCGTTCATGTTCTGCCATCTCACTCGATCACCAGAGTCGTGGATCAGTTCCGTGTTTCTGTCTCGACCATGCCACAAGGCCAAGCCATCCAGATACTTGTTTCTAGGTCTTCCCCTTGGTCTGTTTCCCTCGATCTTACCAGTTGTCACCAAGTTCTCCAAATCATTTCTTCTCATAACATGCCCAAAAAATTGTGACTGTCTACGTCTAATGTCTCTGATCAGTTTACGATCTTCATTTGTTTCTTGAAGGACTTGTTCATTGGTCTTTCTGGCTGTCCATGGTATTCTTTGCATTTTCCTCAGAAACCACATTTCTACAGCCATCAGATGTTTTTCAGCCTGGCTGCTCATTGTCCAAGCTTCACATCCATATAAAAGTACAGGTTCTATGTAGCACCTCAACACTTTTTTTCTCGTTTCAATTGACATCTTTTTATTGGTCAGTATGTTTTTCATCTTGCTAAAGGTTACTTTTGCCATGGCGATTCTTGTTCTAATCTCTTCCAGGCATCTCCCATCAGATGTTATCACTGTTCCGAGAGATATATATATATATATACAGACGTACAAGCACTTGAAATCAATGACTGGCAAGAGAAGGTCAACCAGAGAGACGAATGGAGACGGATTGTATCTGCAGCAAACAACCTCAATGGCTCGGAACGCTGAAGAAGAAGAAGAAGACATATATATATATATATATATATATATATATATATAATATATATATATATATATATATATATATATATATATATATATATATTTCATGTCAGCGGTCTCATAAATACAGGTAACCTTAGCTCGTCGAACTTAATTCTGACAGTGAGTCTTTCTACATGCATTCAGTGAAAGCTTAACCCGTCTCATGTAGGATAACCTTATTTATTCAGGCAAACGATAATATCGTGACATGAATACAGATATCGAAGTATGCACGAATGGTATCACAATTTGTATCATGACATTGTATCTACACTAATGGCACATCACACTCAGCCCTCGCAGTCATCCATTCGCTCATAATACAGTTCACTCTCATTTCCTCGCACTGAATAACTCGGTACTATGTTCACTCAGCAGGCTAGCTTTCACACTGGCATTTAATACACTCTCCCGCCCAGTCGCACACGTCTTTCCTCTTCAACGTCCCAAGTCCAGTCTCAGGCTTCTGGTGTTCGGTCTGATAGTCACGTGGTGCTTGACCGCGTGTCCCCTGTGATAGTCGTGTTGCGTCAGTTGTCTTGCCGTACTTGCTGTCAAGGTCTTGTTGACTCAGGTCTTTCAGTGCACGGTTGTACTGTCAATCAATGACGTAGTCTCGTCTATGTCCCTGTGTCCTGTTTATAACCTTGTGTCCTGTTTATGACATCTCTATTGTCCTGTCTATGACGTATCTATTGTCCTGTCTATGACGTATCTATTGTCATGTCTATGACGTAGCTATTGTCCTGTCTCTGGCATCTCTATTGTTCTGTCTATGTCCTCATCCGCACTCCCCAACACGCTGATATATATATATATATATATATATATATATATAGAGAGAGAGAGAGAGAGAGAGAGAGAGAGAGAGAGAGAGCGACAGAGAGACAGACAGAGAGACAGACAGAGAGAGATTTAACTTAGCACGCTAAGCTAGGAAGTTACACCTCAGTATAAATACATCTAGGTAATCTTACCGTTGGATATTCTAAGGGTGTGATACCACATATGCTCATCCAAACCGTTATTTCTACTTATGATTCAGTTTTGTGCACTTGTTTTCATAGCGCATTATCATAATTTTCTCGACTACAATTTGATTTGTGCAGGTGAACAGCCTCATCACCAGCAGACGTGTGGCTGTTGTCTGCATATGTACCTTCGTTATTCCTGGTTGCAGGTCAAAGTCCACTTTATGCTGTCAATAGTCTGGATTGGAAATATTTCCCAGCTATAAATAAATCTCTGATTGGAATTGTTTATGCGAGTAACAGCGAAGTCGTAGAGAGTATTTCTTTTATTCTCAATAGCGGGTTGCTGAATTTTTGTGCGTTTCTTATTATAATTGTCTGCACGGCAATTATATCCATTCAACTGCACAATCAAGCAAAATGGAGAACGAAGTCTACGAAAGCTAGCAACCTATCTAACCAGAGCAAAAAAGCATCCAAACTGGTTATAGTAGTGTCTGTAATATTTATTGCTTCTTTCATTCCAACATGTGTCGTATTCATTGTAATGGCTGTATTTCCTGATGCATCTGTTAATGGAAAGTATAGCCATATTGTATTTCTTGTCGGAGGTATATGTATTATTCTCGAATCCATCAATTCAGCTGTAAATATTTTTGTGTACTATCGCATGAGCACTAAATTTTAGAATAACATTCATAAAATTTTTCGGCGATATAAAAGACTAATGTACCCTTACAAAATAAAGAGAGAGAGAGAGAGAGAGAGAGAGAGAGAGAGTAGAGAGGAGAGAGAGATGAGAGAGAGAGAGAGACGAGAGATGAGAGAGAGAGAGAGAGAGAGAGAGAGAGAGAGAGAGAGAGAGAGAGAGAGAGAGAGAATAAAATAGTGGAGATCATCTGTTGTCGCTTGACAGAGAAGAAGAGAAGACACTGAAATTAGGCCTACCGATATCCTCACCGAGAAACTGCTAATACTGGGGATGATACTGGCCACGAGATGTCCTTTTGTTCCCAATCTAGCGGACATATTTATGGTGCAATTAGAATAACAAAGAGCTTCGAATAGTAAGGAACTGTTTCTATACCGCCGTTATGTGAATGGTATATTAATCGTCACAGAGACAAGACATTGAGCAGAATTGTTCCACTGTACTATGAACTAAGCCCACTCGAATATCTCTTTGTCATTTCACCATGAACAGAATGATTCCTTATTATTTCTAGACATCCTTACCCGAGTTATCCGACGTCGAGACGATGGCACCATCTTAAGACCAGTCTATCTAAAATAAACATGGACGGGTCAATATATGCATTTCTTTAGCTTTGCACTTAGTCATTATAAGCGTTGCCTGGTAAGGACCCTGTTTAATTGAGCCATAACGTTTGCTCCGATAACATACTAACAGAGGAAATAGACTCCCTTAGCAAGACTAATGAATACCCAACCGACTTAAAGCGTCACTGCCAGCCACCCAAACTCACCCCCACAGAATAATCGGTTTCAAAACTGCAAGTACTTTTGTATGGATATGAAGCGTGGACAATGATAGTAGTAAGGAAAGAGTTATAGACACCACCAAAGAGGTATAAGGTATGGAGGTATAAAGAGAGGTGCTGTAGGAACCGGGAGGATTGATCGTTTTTAATAAGCCCAGATGAGGAGAGTGGGGAACCTAATTTATGCATAATCGATTTGTGTGCGCCGGGTGTTGTCGGTTGTTGTATTCGTATCTTTGTTATGATCGGCGAATATCTGTGAGCAAACAGTCTATATTGCCGGCAGGTGTCAGTTGGGGCGATCGCTGGCGCCATCTGTTAGTTTCTAATCACGGGCGGTGTCGGAATAAAATAGTAAGTGCAAGAACGATGTGTGGGGTGGGTTGGTAAGTTGTGAAAGGGGTAGATAAGTGAGACCGAACACTAGCATCATACAACTTCAGCTCGGTAAAGGAAAGCCTTAAAAAAAAGGTAAAGATGGTCCTCAATGTCGTGGTTGATGTCGGATTCGAATCTCGGTACGTTTTCGTTGGTAAGATTACCAGTCGGCAGCGCGTGGGGGTGCCTAGTGAGTTCCCTACCATGCGACAAGTTTCGAATCTCACTGTGTGGTTGGTGTGTGCGGGATGGTGGTCGAGTATGTAACGGTGCTAGGTGGTGGCGTAGTCGTCGTTTGATGTTCGAATAACGCTGCTGGTCGATAAATGTGTCTACACTTGGCGGATCTTTTTAAGTGTATACTTAGCCGTAAATGTATAACAACGGTGTCTAGTCGCTGCCATAGCGCTTGACATGTTCGAATCCTACTGTGTGGTGGGGTAGTGTGGCATTGGGCGAGTATGTAACGGAGCTAGGTGGTATCATTGGCGGTTCAAATAATGCGTCTGGTTGATAACTATACCCAACATAGGCGCCAGAGAAGCGAATCACGCTGTGTGGGGAATCTGTTAAAATAACATTGGTGTCACGTGTTTCGTATCTTTGTTAAGGTTGGTTTACAACATATGTGACCAAAATATCAATATTGTCCCCAGGTGAATGGTAGCAAAAATAGTGTTTATTGTAAATTAGTTGTATTGGCGACAGGTGGTACTATTAATCATATCACTATTATATGTTACAGTCAAAGAGAAATTTACAGATGAAATAAAATGTAAAATTGAAACTCTGCAAAACCCTTCGAAGGAAAGCGTTGACCAAACTTGGTTGAACATCAAGAATACAATTCAATCTACCGCAGAAGAATGTCTCGGTGTGTTAACCACGCATAGAAAGAAAAGATGGTTCAATCAAAAATGTAAAGAAGCAGTCATTAGGAAGAAGAATGCCAGACATGTATGGTTCAATGACATCAATAACATCCAAAAGGAAGTGCATTATAGAAATGAATGTAAAGAGGCTACAAATATAGTCAGACAGCAGAAGCGAGAATATATGAGAAATATAATCAAAGATATGGAAACTAATCACCAGAAAAATGAATCCAGAAAATTTTTTAAAGAACTGAAAACAATGAAACGAGGGCACAAACAAAACACATATGGTTTCAAAGACAAAAATGGGAATATGATAAATACCAATGAGGAAATTTGCAACAAATGGAAAGAATATTTTATTGAATTACTAAATTGTGAAGCTCCAAGTAACATTTTCCCACAGGAAGAGGTTCTAACATGCGAACCACAAATTGAAGAACCTACATTTGAAGAAATCCTATATGTAATCACACGACTTAAAAACAATAAGGCAAATGGAACTGATGGAATTGCTGCTGAATTTATAAAGGCAGGTGGCCATGCATTACATCTAAAGCTATGCGAACTAATAATAAAATCTGGAAGACAGAAGAATTACCCCATGACTGGAAAGAGTCATTATTGATGCCTACCTTTAATAAAGGAGACAGGTTTCAATGTGGAAATTATAGAGGAATATCACTACTGTCCACAAGCTATAAGATACTATCCGCAGTATTACTAAATAGACTAAAACCATATTCAGAAGACATATTAGGTGACTACCAGGCGGGTTTTAGACAAAACAGATCAAGAATAGATCAGATATTTATCTTACAACAAATAGCCGAGAAACATTGGGAATATAAAAGAGATCACCATAACATTTTTGTGGATGTTAAAAAGGCTTATGATAGTGTCCATATGAATAGTCTATGGAATGCTATGCAGGAATTTGGAATACCAAGGAAGTTAATAAACATGACCAGACTATGCATGGAAGATACTTATAATATAGTAACATATAAAGGCAGGAAATCAGACCCCTTCCAAATAACATCTGGCTTGAAACAGGGTGATGCACTATCGCCGCTACTCTTCAATCTGGCTCTAGAGAAAGTTGTAAGGAAGATAAAGGAGAAATGTGATATTGGAGGAACATCCAAGCTGCTTGGTTATGCAGATGATATAAATATTATAGGGCAAAGTGAACAAAAGACATTGGAAATATTGACTCACTTAAAGGAAAAAACCCACAGATGGGGCTGGTTATCAACCAAGATAAGACAGAATATATGGTAATTTCAAGAGACTGGAATGGCTAAAAACTCTGGCCACATACAAATAGATAATATGACCAATTAAAAGAAAGGAAACATACTAAATACCTGGGTACAATCTTCAACTGCTCCAACATCATAAGGGAAGAAATACAAACTAGAATCAACTCTGGAAATAAGATATACTATGCACTACAACATCTACTAAAATCAAAGGCGCTATCTCGTAACACCAAAATCACAATATACAAAACACTGATCAGATCAGTTGTGCTGTATGGCTCTGAAACCTGGATTACAACGAAAGGAGACGAAGCCTTGTTACAAACCTTTGAGAACAAAATTTTAAGACGCATCTTTGGACCCATTAGGGATACACAAAGTGGAGAGTGGAAAAGAAGAATTAACAAAGCCATTTATGATCTGTTAAAGTCCCCCGCTAATCACTGGTATCATGAAGGCTAATAGACTACAATGGCTGGGGCATATAGAAAGAATGGAAGATAATAGGGAAACAAAACTCGCTTACACTCAGGAAATAAATGACCGTAGACCCCGAGGTAGACCAAGAAGACGGTGGAGAGATAATACATGTACAGACCTACAAGCACTTGGATTCAACGACTGGCAAGAGAAGGTCTACCAGAGAGACGAATGGAGACGGATTGTATTTGAAGCAAAGAACCTCAATGGCTCGGAAAGCTGAAGAAGAAGACTGTTATATGTTAATAAAGTAGAGCTCGCTTTGAATCGACCGAGGCGTGAGAGAGGTTACCTGACCCGTGATTTACTCTGTAATGGCCATAGCGCCAGTTTTCCTATAGTGGTCATTAGTGTTCTGTAGAGACCTGTAGTGGTTTATATAATAAATTAAATTTTGACAATACAATTTTACAAATCAATTTTACACGAAACATTGAAATTGGAAACAATGAGAGAAATATATTTTTTAAATTTTATTGTCAACATTTAATTTTTACATTTTAAGTAACAGTGACCATACTGGTCGAAAAACCATATTCATTGTCTAAAACACACGTCTAGTGGATTCGGTGACAACCGGTTTATCTCCAGTAGATTATAAAATTTGACCAATTAGAAGAGACAAGTCCATCACTTTGTACAAGTATGTATGATATTAGCCCCTTTGAACACTTTGCACCAAGTATCACACTAGTGGCTCAGCTGTTTGACTACTAGACATCTTTTGATGCACGTTAGGTATCAGTATAATAATGTTGCAAGCAACGGTCGACTTGATACAAGTTCACAGTGAGGTGGTGAATATGGCGTTGACTAATATTAGTTTCTACAATTCCACAAAGGCAAATAATTCGACTTTGTCTAGTTTAGTAGATCAAGTAGCCAAACAACACGATGTGCTGTTCACAAGACTAGAAGGCGATAGCAATCCCGAACATTTTTTCCAAGGCTTTGTTTCAGTCAGTGATGAGCTCTTTGGCGATAACGTCATCAACTACGGGCGAATAAGTATGCTGTTTGCCTTTGGCATCCATCTGGGTAAGCACCTGGTTGCTAATTCTTACAATGCCGATGTGAATGTCCAAGACCTGGAATAGTGCTTCGCTAAATGTGTAGGCGAATATATGGTGATAAACTAAGTCCTTGGATGCTTCAACAACAAGGTGGTTGGCATAATTTCAGTACTTTGACTGCAAACAAAGAAAATTAATAAAAAAAGGCTTAAATCCCAGTATTTCCTGAATCATGTGAGTGTGAAATCGCTTGATTATAGATATATAATACACATAGTAAACCACCGTGGGTAAATTGTGAGATGGAGTCTACCCATTGTAAAAGCAAGTGACCAAATTGTGCGAGTCAGTGGGGAATGTGTGCGGCTAATTGGTCAAGTTTATAGGACGATTCAATAAGTTGTGAGAGTAAATGGGGTACTTGCTGCTGTAATTTGATCAGTTGTGATAGCAATTTTCTTACTTTGCTATACATCATTTCTCACGTTGGTTAATATGTTTCGTCCTCTGGCTAACGTATTCATTACTTTGACAAACTTTGTCCTTACTTTACCATACACATTTCTTAGTTTGGTTAATAGGTTTTTTTATTGCGGTCGACACAATTCTCCTTATTTTATATAAGTTTGGACGAGGTGATTATAAGTTTGGTTGAAATATTTCTTTATTTGGTCGCTATTTTTCCCATTTGGCTAATACATTTTCCTAATTTGGCGATATTTTTCTAACTTTGGTTGTTAGTTTTCTTTATTTGGTTAACATATTTCTTATTTTGGCGAACATCTTTATTAATTTGCCTAACAATTTTTCCTACTTTTTATAAGTTTATTCGCGATATTTCTTAACTTGGTCAATATTTTATTAGTTTGACTAATAGTTTGCCCCTTTGGCTAACAAATTTTCCTACTTTTTATAAGTTTGGATGATATATTTATAAGCTTGGTCAGCCTTTTAGTTGATTTGGCTAACATTTTTTTCTTACTTTTTATAAGTTTTAATGACACGTTTATAAGGTTGATCGATACTTTTCACATTTGGCTAAAAAAAATTTCCTGCTTTTCATAAATTTGGATGAAATATTTCCTATGTTTGTTACATTTTTCCCATTTGGTGAACATATTTGCCTACTTTTTGTCAGTGTGTTGGAGTTATTTCTGTATTTGGCCACCATTTTCCCCCTGTGGTTAACACCTTTTCCTACTTTTTATAAGTTTGGATGAGATATTTCTTTACTTGGCCACTATTTTACGTCATTGGCTAACAATTTTTCTACTTTGTTCGACATATTTCGTAAATTGAGCAATATATTTTTCCTAATTTGGGTAATACATTGTCTTATGTCGGTCGACATATTTATAAGTTTGTCCCTCATTTTGTTTATTGTATTACTTCGGTCGACATATTTCTTGCTTTTACTAGCAAATTTTCTTACTTATTATAGGTTTGGTTGAGATATTTCTGTATTGCGTCAATATTTTCCCCGTTTGCCTAACAATTTTCCTACTTTTTATAAATTTGGTCGTGATTTTTTCTGTCTTTGGCTAACACAATTTCTCACTTTTTATACGTTTGTTTGAAATTGTTTCTTGACTTGACCGATATGTTTTCACATTTGAAAAAAAAAAAAAAAAAGATTCCCACTTTTCATAAATTTGGCGGAGATTTTTTTATAAACTGGGTCGAGTTATTTCTGTATTTACCCAATATTTGTTATTACGTTGGCTCACGTATTTTTCTACTTCAATCAACATGTTTCTCAGTTTGAAAAATATCTTCCCCATTTGGTCAACTTATTTTCCCACACTTTAAAAATTTGGTAGTGCTTTTTCGGTATGTGGCTAACATTTGTTTCCCATTTGGCCAACATTTTTCCCATTTGCCTAACAATTTTTCTACTTTTTATAAGTTTGGCCGCGATATTTCTATACTAGGTTATATTTTTCCCATTTGGCATTCATAATTTCCTACTTTTTTAAGTTTGGTTGAAATTTTTCTTTACTTGAGAATATTTTTTTTTTTCACATTTGGTTAACAGTTTCCCACTTTTCATAAATTTGGAGGAGATTTTTATAAATTTGGTCTTGCTTTTTTCTGTATATGGCTAACAAAACTTCTCACTTGTTATAAGTTTCATCGAGGTATTTCTGTATTTGTCCA
This sequence comes from Cepaea nemoralis, assembly GCA_014155875.1. NCBI lineage: Eukaryota > Metazoa > Mollusca > Gastropoda > Stylommatophora > Helicidae > Cepaea > Cepaea nemoralis. The sequence continues at coordinate 16,751 of JACEFZ010026931.1, read as the reverse complement.
ACATTTTTCCCATTTGGGTAACATCTTTTCTTAGTTTGGTTGAGATATTTCTTGATTTGACCATCAACATGTAACACTCGCTCACCCCATGACACCCTTATGTACGGTCAACAATAAAAACTAACAAGTGAACTCTATTATAATACATATGACTGTTTAATTTACAGTATTTCCAGTAAATTTTAAAAAAAAATAAACAGCAGCATAATATCAGTGTACAAAATGGATGGTGCAATAGGGGATGTTACACATAGTATGATGATATACGTACCATGCACAGTGGTGCATAATATTGGTCATACAAGTGTTGTTATTTATTAAACGAAACATAATTCTGGGATATGACAGAGATACACATTTATAGCTGAAAACGTCTCCGTCGTGTATTTGGTATTTGGGCATTGTTGCATAGTGTATGTAAGAATGTCGTGTTCGTGTACTATTTTGATAAATTCGTCAAAGTTTTGACTATCTTTGATTAGTTGTGGAAGTTCTAAGACAGAAGCGTTATACGAATATTAGTGAAATAACGAAGGGTTTGTATATCGCTGTGCCTAAGGACTACATGATAACTAAAGTTGGTTTTGAATATGCTTTTTAGAGTGTTAAATATCTTGTACAAGGTCTCTGTCCAGTCGTTAGGGTGCTGTGTCTGTAGACTAATAAAAATGTATAGACAGACATATATTTGTTGATCTTGTGATGCGTTTTGATACTACTCTAGTTGTCGGTGTATAGTTGTCTGACATCATTTGGTAGCATGTGTAGAGAAACCGCTTCATCCTTGGGTTGTGTGTGGCTAACTGGGTAGGCGTTTTTGTCTTGTTTATTGATCTTCTTGCTGACTGCCACCTAACTATTAGTAGCCGCTAGTCTTATACGTAATGTTGGTGAAAGAGGTTTTGACGTTTCTTATGGTATAACACTGGCTTGTGGTCCTGGTGTTGTGTGCTATTTTGTAATGTGATGTTGTAGATTGTCTTTCCTGTTAAAATGATGACCACAGGTTTGACACACATACACTTGCTCCTTGGTACAGTGACTACTCCGAATATGGCGAAGAAGATTAAGATGTCAGTGAAGCCTTACCCACAAGTTGTACATAAGTGGTTCTCAGATAATTGCCTTGTAGACATCTGTGTTATATATTTTAAGCACGTTCGCTAGCGAGGTGATAGTGAGATAATCAACACTCGACTTGAAATCTGTTCTAAAGGAGCCTCTGAATATGGCGTTGAATATAATTAATTTATACAATTCATGAATGGTAGATAACTCGACGTTGACTAGTTTAGGACGCCAAATACCTAAGAAACAAGATGTATTGTTCACAAGTCTAGTAAACCGTATCAAACCCGAACAAGCTGTGCCGGTCTTTGTTTCAATTGGTGATGAAATCTTTGCAGCTGCTGTTGTAAACTATGGCAGAATAAAGATGTTGCTTACACTTGGGATGCATCTGGGTAAGAAGTTGGCTGATAATTCTTACAAGGCAGTTGTGATTTTCCAAGAACTGGAAGGCAAATCTACTATCCGTTAAGTCCGTATGTGTTTGGTAGTCCGTGGATACTTAGGCAAACAGGTGTCTGGCAAACTTTCTACACTTGAAGGGAAATAGCAGTTGAATAACCACAAAACTGAAGACTCGATCGTTCGTCGTTCTTGTGTACAGCACAAAGTGAGTGAGAGGTGGTGAGTTGGTTATATAATACATAAAGTAAGCTCCGCCCACAGTATAGTTACCAGCCAATCAGTGCTTGTCTAACATAAAATGTGGATCAATTATAAGAACAACACCCTGATTGGTTGTAAGCCACAAATTGGCTTGTGCGCTTTACAAGTCAATCTGCCGCCGGAAGCCCCGAGCAGATTCATCTCAAAGGATGGAGGCCTGCACATAGTTTGGTAGTAATATAGAATAGGTAGCGGCCATGTTGTTTAAGTGTTATGACATTACGCTTAAATCAGGGGCGATCTGTTTCGAGTCCGACACCCACGACGACATGGCGGGCCATCTTTACTTTTTGTTTTCTTCAAGAATGTCCTTTAACGTTCTGAAAGTGTATGATGAAAGTGGCTCGGAAGCCTTTATCTACCGTCTACGCCACTCACCCACCATTAAAAACGAATATCACTAGGCTATACCCACCACCACTAGTACTAGCCGCCATCTTTACTTTTTTAAAGATTTAATTTATACATTGTGATTTTAGTGTATAAACCACTACATGTCTCTACCGGTCACTGATAACCGCAATAGGAAAACTCGTGCTGTGGTCTCTACAGAGTAAATCACGGGTCAGGTAACCTCTTCCACCTCGGTCGATGCAAGCGGGTTCTCCTTTGTTAACAAATAATAGTGATATTATTAATAGTGCCGACTGTCGCCAGCACAACTAATTTACAATAAACACTATTTTTGCTACCATACACCTGCGGACAATATTGATATTTTGTTCACAGATGTCGTAAACCAACCTTAACAAAGATACAAAACACGTGACACCTCTAATACTTTAACAGATTCCCCACACAGTGGGATACGCTTCTCTGGTGCCTATGTTGGGAATAGTTATCAACTAGACGCATTATTTGAACCGTCAATGATACCACCTATCTCCGTTACATACTCGCCCACTGCCACACTACCCCCTTCACACAGTAGGATTCGAACCTGTCAAGCGCTATGGCAGCGACTAGACACCGTTGTTATACATTTACGTCTTACACGTAAAATTATCCGCCTAGTGTGGACACCCTTATCGACCCTTGGAGTGATTCGAACCTCAAACGACGACTACGCCATCACCTAGCACCGTTACATACTCGATCACAGCCCCGAACACAGCAACCACACAGTGAGATTCGAACTTGTCGCATGGTAGGGAACCCACTAGGCACAACCCACGCGCTGCCGACTGGTAATCTTACCAACGAAAAAGTACCGAGATTCTAACCCGACCTCCACCATGACAGGGAGGACCATCTTTATTTATTTATATTTTTAAGGCTTTCCTTTACCGAGCTGAAGTTGTATGATGCTAGTGTTCGGACGCACTTATCTACCCCTTTCACCACTCACCAACCCACCCCACACATCGTTCTTGCACTTACTATTTTATTCCGACACCGCCCGTGATTTAAAAAAAAAAAACCAAATGGCGCCAGCAACCTCCTCAGCTGACACCTGCCGGCAATATCAACTTTTTGCTCACAGATATTCGCCGGTCTTAGCAAAGATACGAATACAACAACCGGTAACACCCGGCGCACACAAGTCGATTATGCATAAATTAGGTCCGACACCCCTTCTCCGGGCTTACTGAAATCGACCACCCCTCCCGGCTCCTACAGCTTATCCCTCTATAACTCTATACCTCATACCTCTTTGGGGGTGTCTATAACTCTCTCCTTACTACTTATGAGCAGACAAACTGAAAAACATCTAATGGCTGTGAAAATGTGGCTTCTGAGAAAATGCAAAGAATACCATGGACAGACAAACAAAGCCATTGAACAAGTCCTTCAAGAAACAAATGCAGATCGTAAACTGATTTGAGAAATTATACGTAGACAGCCAACATTTTTTGGACATGTGCAAAGCAATGGCGAACTACTGAAAGTAAAACTTGCCAAGTCATTAACACCGGCAATAAAATTCTGGTGTTGACCAGTGTAATAAGTTACTTTTATCTGGTAATAGAAGTAGCACCTCCTGTTCTGGTTCGAGGTGTATCGTTTTTTGCACCCTTGTTGGCATAATGGCGGTAGATCTGTCCTTTTCTCTCCAAAGATGACTTCGCTATTACACACGCCTTCATAATTTTGTCACGTGTTTCTGTTACAAACTCAGAACAGGAGGTGCTACTTCTATTACCAGATAAAAGTAACTTATTGTTAACGTCATGGCAAGGGCCATTCAAAGTGGTACGAAAGATATCAGATGTCGATTATGAAATATCGATAAACCAAAAAATTAAAGATATTTCATATAAACATGCTGAAGTCGTACTTTTCACGACAAGAAGAACAGATGACAGACGAACAGAATGCATCTACACAAAGCAACCAGACGACAGACGTAGATAACGCAACTACACTAGTGAGTGTGACAGAAGACGACGACATCGCAGATACAAATAGTCAGCAAACATAACACGCACTTAGTACCACCACAGTACTGAATCAGATAGAGGACGACGACATGGAACTACCAGTTCCGACAGTAGACATGACTACGACTATTGATAGCATACGGATAGAACCAAAACTCACAGACGAGCAAAGACGACAGATCATAGCCTTAGTGACGGAATACAGAGACATTTATTTCCGACATTACAGGTAAGACTGACAGGATCGAACACTCCATTATTCTGTCTGATTACACCCCTATCAAATGCCGACCCTATTCCATCCCGCTAAGTTACAGGGAAAAACTCAACATGGAAATCTTAAGTCTTGAGTCGAGTGGAATAATCCAAAAGTCGCAGTCAGAATATTCTTTTCCCATTGTCTTGGTGAGGAAAAAGGACTCAACCATTCGCCTCTGTGTCGATTATAGGAAATTAAATAATGTGACCAAGGTAGACGCAGAGCCAATTCCATCTTGCGAAGATCTGATTCTCAACATGTCAACTTCTATAATCTTTTCTAAACTCGACCTAACGAAAGGATATTTGCACAGTCTTTCTATTCATCTGACTGCAATCTCAACACCTTTAGGTCTGTATGAGTGGCGATTCCTTCCTTTTGGCCTTTGGAATGCTCCAGCCACTTTTGTTAGACTCATTAGAGATCTTCATGGAGTAACGAATACGGAGACGTACATTGCCGACATATGTGTTCATACGGCAGACTGGACAACACATCTACAGAAACTGCGACATGTCTTCGATAGATTGAGACTTTTCGGTCTTACTGTAAAACCAACAAAAGTTGAGTTAGGTCTGGAAGAAATTGACTTCCTTGGCCATACCATCACGAGAGGCCAACTTAAAACAGATGATAAGATCGTAACAAAAATTTTAAATCTACCAATGCCAACGACAAAGAAGCAAGTTAGAAGCTTACTTGGTCTAGTAAATTACTACAACAAGTTCATACCTAATTTAGCTGAGATTACCAGCGTGTTTTCTAATGTATTGAACTCATCTGTAAAATTGAATGTAAAAGATGCAGATTTAATTGATGCATTATCAAAATTAAAACAAATGTTTAGCGTTGTTCCTATATTTCGCTTGCCTAATCCAAGCCTTACGTATTTTCTCCGTACAGACGCAAGTGCTATATCTATCGCTGGCGTACTATGCCAGTTCCATGATGATATCTTCCACCCAATCATTTATGTAAGCCGGAAAATTACACCTGCTGAGCCGAGGTATGGAGTCTCTGAATTGGAAGCTTTAAGCGTCATCTATTGTGTCCGTAAACACCATCGATTCTTAGCGGGTACCCATTTTGTCATCGAAACTGATAATTCACCTCTTACAGTTATGGAGTCTGGAGTGCACAAAAACAACAGAATCTATAGGTGGTCTTTGATTCCCCAGAACTACTCGTTCACGATTAAACATATAAAGGGAAAGATGAACTTACTGGCAGACACTCTTATAATGACTGTGAGAATGTGGCTGCTGCGACAGATATTTTAAACTTTGAAAGATGTGAAACTTGTCACCTATTCCATACGGATGGGAAACTAAAATGTGGGCACATTGTACCATTCTCTAGTGAGAATGCGAACGCAGCTATAGCCTCCAGAGGCAATCTAACGTTCCACGATGCACTGGTCAATGATTTGCCATACCAATGTTTACTGGATAGTGGTAGTAGTTTAATCGGGTTAAGGAAAGAACTAGCTAATCCAGAGGATTATACGGGCGATTTTGTGAAATGCCATACCTTTTCAGGTAATATTGAGAAGTACCCACTGGCAAAAGCCCGGATAAACACCCCGTGCCTTTCCGGCATATTTACGTGCGCGATTTTACACAACCCGTGTACTGACTTAATTCTTGGCTGCCTTCCAGAGTTAAATCACTGCACTGCTGATGAAATATTAGCCTGGAAAGAAACTAACATGGCTAATGCAGTAACCAGGTCAGAGACACATACACATCAAGATGACCTGCAGGAAGAGATGTTACAACTGCTAACACCTAGAGGTACAATTGATAATACCACCCGACAAAATTTTATAGACGCGTAACGTGCCGACCCAACAATTTTACCTTATTTCACGAGGACGTCCAAGAAGAAAATGGATTGACGACATCAGAGACATTGTACAACCACACGGAATGACACTATCCAGTGCCGTCCACCGGGCGCTGGAACGCATATTATTCCTCCCCACGACGCTTGACGGCAGAAGTGGAAGATGATGATGATGATTATGATGATTAGGGGACAAGGCTAAAGTAACTAAAAATGCCTCATGGTATTTCAAACTCAACAATGGCATTCTCATGCGATATTATACCACCAATAACCATGAAATTCAGCAGACGGTGCTACCTTTAAAACACCGACAAACCGTGTTAAGGATTGCACACGACTCACCGTTTGCTGGACATCTGGCTTATGACAAAACCAGAGCCAGAATTCTTGCATACTTTTATTGGCCAAAATTGTGTAATGATATAAAATCTTTTTGTCGTTCGTGTACCATTTGTCAACAGTTAGTGAGAAAGGGAAAGCATGTAACAGCTGAGGTCCAACCTTCAACATTGGCTTCTACACCTTTTGAAAGTGTAGTATACATCAGATAGTCCAACCCGTGATTAACTGATGGTAAATCGTTAGGGGTCCACGTGGATTCGCCCCATAAACTAATTCAAATGGAGAGAAACCCGTACTTGAGTGCGGAATTTCTCGATAGTCGAGCAGCACTGTTGGTAACAGTGTATCCCAATCAGATGGGTTATCTGCTGTCACCTCAGCCAGCATGTGTTTCAGGTCCCCGTTAACCTTCTCTATAACTCCATTGCTGGCAGGGTGGTAGGTGGTCGTGAAATGTTGCTTAATCCCTAGCATTTTTGTAAGGGCTTGCGTAGCAGCCGATATAAACTGAGTTTCACGATCGGATAAAATGGTTTGAGGGAATCCGAATCGGGAAAACATGTGCAAAAATACATTAGCTACATCTTTGGAGGTAATATATTTTAGGGCTACCGCCTCAACCCATCTTGAACATAGGTCCACCAGAGTTAATATAAATCGGTTTCCTTTGTTCGACACCTGATTTAGGGATACAACAATATCCACTGCTACACTTTCAAAAGGTGTAGAGGCCAATGTTGAAGGTTGGACCTCAGCTGTTACATGCTTTCCCTTTCTCACTAACTGTTGACAAATGGTACACGAACAAGAAAAAGATTTTATATCATTACACAATTTTGGCCAATAAAAGTATGCAAGAATTCTGGCTCTGGTTTTGTCATAAGCCAGATGTCCAGCAAACGGTGAGTCGTGTGCAATCTTTAACACGGTTTGTCGGTGTTTTAAAGGTAGCACCGTCTGCTGAATTTCATGGTTATTGGTGGTATAATATCGCATGAGAATGCCATTGTTGAGTTTGAAATACCATGAGGCATTTTTAGTTACTTTAGCCTTGTCCCCTAATCATCATCATCATCATCATCATCATCTTCCACTTCTGCCGTCAAGCGTCGTGGGGAGGAATAATATGCGTTCCAGCGCCCGGTGGACGGCACTGGATAGTGTCATTCCGTGTGGTTGTACAATGTCTCTGATGTCGTCAATCCATTTTCTTCTTGGACGTCCTCGTGAAATAAGGTAAAATTGTTGGGTCGGCACGTTACGCGTCTATAAAATTTTGTCGGGTGGTATTATCAATTGTACCTCTAAGTGTTAGCAGTTGTAACATCTCTTCCTGCAGGTCATCTTGATGTGTCTGTGTCTCTGACCTGGTTACTGCATTAGCCATGTTAGTTTCTTTCCAGGCTAATATTTCATCAGCAGTGCATTGATTTAACTCTGGAAGGCAGCCAAGAATTAAGTCAGTACACGGGTTGTGTAAAATCGCGCACGTAAATATGCCGGAAAGGCACGGGGTGTTTATCCGGGCTTTTGCCAGTGGGTACTTCTCAATATTACCTGAAAAGGTACGGCATTTCACAAAATCGCCCGTATAATCCTCTGGATTAGCTAGTTCTTACCTTAACCCGATTAAACTACTACCACTATCCAGTAAACATTGGTATGGCAAATCATTGACCAGTGCATCGTGGAACGTTAGATTGCCTCTGGAGGCTATAGCTGCGTTCGCATTCTCACTAGAGAATGGTACAATGTGCCCACATTTTAGTTTCCCATCCGTATGGATTAGGTGACAAGTTTCACATCTTTCAAAGTTTAAAATATCTGTCGCAGCAGCCACATTCTCACAGTCATTGAAAGGTAATACATTCTCATTCTCACACTCAGTTTCACTGCCACTATCGGACGATGTGTCAATCAGTACAACATTGCTGGCTTTCATTCTCTGACGACCCAAACATTTATTGCTATAATGTCCGTACGAGGAACAAAAAAAACATGTAACTGCACGTTTGTGTGCACTCCTTTTGCTCTCCTGCTTTTTGATCATCATTTCAAGATGTGCAGGGTATGACGGGTTCTTGTCACTCATAGAATATTGTTGGTGATTTAAATGACAGTACATACATAGAGGTGGCTTTTGGTTTTGCCTATCTTTCCTTTGATAAGGTTTCTGAGTGAAAGATTTTTTTGGCTGGATTTTGGCAAAAGCCGCAATTTCAGATTCATTTATGGATGATTTAAAAATGTCTCTGTTCGACGAAAAATAAGCCGAACCTCGTTTTTCCAATTGTTCGAGTGACTCAACGTCTGCTTGTTGCAGGAACTTAGCGAAGGGAGTTGGGACCGTGGATATTACTTTGTCCATGATCATTAAGTCTTGTAACTTATCATAACTATTGCCTATTTTCGCTGCCTTAAGCCATTTACTGAAGACACTTTGAACGTTGGATACATAATCGATGAACGTTTCGTTCGGTTTTGGTTTGATTTGAGAATACTGGATCTGATATCCAGGAGCATCGAGTAAAAAATGCTGCATAATTCTATCATGAATATATTGGTAGTTAGTCCTTAACTCTGTTGGAATAGATTAAATTACTTTCAAGGGCTCACCAGAGAGATTCTTCATATAGATCATCGCCCAATCCTCCAAAGGAATTTTCTGAAATTTGAGGCTGAGATGGAATCTCCTTGGCAGTAGGGCTTCACAATCCCCTTATATTTAGTAAATTTGTTCTGCTCCTCTTGACTCTTTTGCTTAGTGGTAGCTATCTGAATATGTGAATCAACCTCCATTTCTTTCATTCTTAATTGTGTCTGTGAGTCTAATTCCATTTGTTTTTGTTTGGTGCCTTGCTCTAATTCTATTTGCTTTTCCTTTTGTTTTAATTCATTCTGTTTAGTTGTTTGCTCTAATTCTATTTGCTTTTCCTTTTGTTCTAATTCTTTCTGTTTAGGTGCTTGCTCTAATTCTATGATTTCTTTTTGGTGTTGTCTTTCACGTGCTCTTTCATCCCTTTCAGCATATTTCGCTTCTTTGTCCTTTACTGCTCTTTGCTCTATGTATTCTTTGTATTTATGTTCTGCCCATTGTTCTAATTTATCCCCGCTATGGCCTAGATCTTTCCCCGCCTGGATAAATTCCTCTAGTATTGATATTGTATAAGTTTAAGTTCACACACTAATGGTACTCCAAATAACTTTATATCACCAAATATCACACAATTGGTACGCCTTTGCAATCAATAAGTTTGAAAATTTATACTATCGCCCTGGAAAAAGAAGATGCGTTCATTAATTGAGATCATCAAAATATGCAAAGATACTCATCTGATTTTCTGAGAAATCGGTCACTTATGATGTCACCCTTCTTTCTCGCACACAGGATGGATCGGCTTGCTAATACGATCGAGGTTTCCTCGCACACAAGATGGATCAGCTCGCTACTACGATCGATGTTCCTGTTCCGTAGAGCAGCAACAATTAATACATTGCATGTGTTACAAAATACAACAAAGCAAGTAATTTTAGTCTCCCATTCTTTCAGATGTGAAAAACACAAATGTGGTATAATTGATATGAAATAATTTGATTGAATGAATGCATCGTAAATGAATCGTCAAATGTCGGTCTATGTCGTCTTGTCTTCGCTTCTGATGTTTCTGACTGAGTTATACTTTCTGCACGTAATCTGGACACTAGCCTACTCCTGCTTGTACTAACTGTACTTTTGACATGGTAATCTTTCGTGGGTAAGTTCGCTGGATAAGTGAAACAAAAATATGTGACCTTCCAAAATCAATAATAAAATAATGAAAATAATTAGAGTAAACAAAATAATCCCACCATAATTCCTGTGGGTACTCTTATCGAGTCAATCGTAAATAATGAAACACAAGTATACAAAATAATGATAGCACTGCTCTTTAACGATGCTTTAAACACATTTAATTGTGAGCGCGGTGCATCATTTTAATACGTCAGTTTCAAGACCTCAAAAATCGATAATAGCACGATCGTGGTTTGGGTGAATCACCATGTTATATGTTCACACCAAATATAGTATTTATATAATTCTAATACGTAATATGTATCAAATATAATTCTAATCTCAAATATAATATTTTTGTGGGTTAATTGTTAAAAAAATATGTGCTTGAACGTGGTTCAAGCCCCACGTTCTGACACCAAATATAATCCTGCCTGTCAGCAACCTAGCTTTGACAGGCACACATGGATTCTTCTTTTGTACCATACGAATGATAACTCGTACGTCGTACAAAAGGATACAAATTTATTCTGGGCGAGTTACATACAATAGCTCTGAGAGCTGATATTCATATGGATCATATACATTATGACAATATTACGTTATGACGTTATCTATGGTAATATCTACTGTATTGGTCTAAGTCTAAGTCTCCACTATTGCTACTGTCCTCTAAACAACACAGTATTCAAAGCGAATACTCCGATCCGTCCTCTACGCTGTCATGTCCCCGTCTGCTTGACTTTCGTGGCGTGTCCAGCCACGAGCTAATGACCCTTCGTGCGTCAGCGGGTTTGCGTGCTCGATACTCCAGCACGCGTTTAGTGACTTGTCAATAGCTTACTCTTCGAGAGTTACCACTATTAATGGATACTCCTTGTGGTGATGGTTTCCCCACTCTATTCTGGGTAACTCCTGATCGTGTCCTGCCATGTCCTCTTTTAGGACACGTGTGTGTCCAGTCGGAGAACTGTTCATAGTTCTCCCTGCTGTTTCTGTCCCTCCTATTCCTATCTCCTAGATATGGGGTGTTATCCTTATCTTGTCTTAGTCCTCTTCCTTAGTTTTACTCTTCTCTTCTCTATCTGCTTACTTGCAGCTCTTTGACACTCAGAGTGTTACGCGTTGGTCTTTCCTTGTTTCTTAAGAGAGCTATCTTCTTTTTATCAATCAAGGGCTGCAGTATCTGGCTGTTTGCCGCAAACCAGTCCTGCCTCTTATGATCCACAGTGCCATAAACCCCTACCGCTGTTTTATAAATAGGTTCCTTAAGTTTACTCCATTTATCATTTACTATACAATTTTCTGATGTATCATTGAAAGCGTCTTCAAGTTGCAGTTGAAATTCAAAGCACTTTCCAGGATCGTGAGTGTTAGTAATATTAATCCTGGGGCTAGACTTGTGTTTAGCTGTGTAGATTCTCTTTGGTCTCAGTCTAACCCTTGCAACAACCAAAGAATGATCTGTATCACAGTAAGCACTGTGGTAACTTCGAGTTAATGATGTATGGTTCATATGTTGTCTCCGTGTGATAATGAAGTCCAGGTGATGCCAATGGCTGGATCTTGGATGTTTCCATGTGACCTTATGCATCTCTTTTGTTTTAAAAAAGGAGTTTGTAATACATAGGTCATTTCTAGTGCAATGCTCCAGCAGCCTTTGCCCATTGTCATTCATGCGACCGATGTTGTATTTTCCAAGGCACACTGGCCATGAACTCGAGTCCTTGCCAACACGAGCATTAAAATCACCGAGCATATAAATGTAGTCGGATTTTGGAACTGCCTTGATCGCAGAGTCTAGCTGCTCATAGAACTTATCCTTCACATCATCAGAGGAAGCGAGTGTCGGTGCGTTTGCAGTGAGAATGGTGGCAAATCCACAAGAGGTTGCCAAGCGCAGTGATAATAATCTTTCATTACCTCCAGCTGGGATATCAATCATTCCCAGTAGCGAATTCTTCACTGCAAAGCCCACACCATGTTGCCTTTTTTCTGCCTGCCCTCTTCCCTTCAAAAAAAAAGGTGTAATTGTTTTCCCTGAGTGACCCTTCCTCAGCGAGGCGAGTCTCCTGCAGGCCGGCAATATCAATGTTAAGACGATTGAGTTCAGCATCAATCACAGCCGTTTTTCTCACATCGTCAATATTGTCAATCAGTGGAAAATCCTGGACACATGGTTCTCACGTTCCAGGTTGCACGCCGTAGCTTGAGGTTTCTACTCTTTTTATTAGTACCTGGTGCATTGGTTTAACAGCCTGCGATTCAGATTTTGTCCTATCCCCAAGCACCCATTGAAGCACCCATTGAAGCACCCATTGAAGCACCCATTCAGGCGGATCAGCACCCAATTGGCTGGGGATGCCCAGCTTGAGGCGGGCGGTAGCTGATCAGTGACACCTGTAGTTGTCTCCCACCGTCAGAGGCAACGCGTGGCGCCCCATGTCTACGCCAACTGACAAGACTTATAACCCGTAACAGTTGCCTCTCGCTTTGATTCCGAGACCGGTTAAGACCAGGGTATGGAGTATTGCCTCTCCATAGCACAAAGCCTGGGCTAAAATAAAGACACCATGTGTTGCCCATGCAGCATGATCCCTCTCTCGGCCTGCCTAGGTCACTCCAGAGGAAAGTTGACACCTATAATCTGGAACAAGTCAAGCTGCAGAAGCTGCCGGATCAGCAAAGCAATGCTCTATCTGTCCGCCTGTAGGAGCTTCGATCCTAGACCAGCTGCCAACCAAGGCTTAGGGCCTGGTCTGCCCTGCCATGACTTATTTTGTCTTTGGGTTGCATTTCCTCGCACCAGGATAAGGCTAGTACCCTCCCAATTGCGCTCTTCCGCCCGAAGCCGTTGGCACAATGTGGGGTGTCGGGTTTGGTAAGCGCCGCCCAACATTCGGCGCTGCCAGAAAGCAGGTAGTACCGTCTACTGTCATACGCTAGCTCTGGCCATATCTGACTAAGACCTGACTCATATATATGTATATATATATATATATATATATATATATATATAATATTATTATATATATATATATTATATAATATTATTTTATATATATATAATATACCTTTCTGTTTTTTCCTCTCTCTCTTTCTCTCTCCCCTTTCTATCGCACTCTTTCTCTCTCCTCTCTCTCTCTCTCTTCTCTCCTCTCTCTCTCTTTATATCATATATATATATAATAAAAATATATATATAATTATCTTTCTGTCTCTCGCTCTCTTTCTCTCTCTCTCCTCTCTCTCTCTCTCTCTCTCTCTCTCTCTCTCTCTCTCTCTCTCTCTCACACACACACACACACACACACACACACACACTCTGTTGGATAACTGGACTTTGTATAACTATTTAAGCGTTCAAATATCTGACAGTTCCTGTGTTTTACAGTACAAAGAGTGTGTGGCCTCTAGTTTGTTCTCTACATTATCCTTGCAATGACTCATACTTTTTACGCAGGCATTCATTTTCGTACCATTCCTCAGTGTATTCTTTTATATCCATCTTAAAGTTGTTTACTTTTCATTCTAATGTCCACCCGTTGTAGAATTTCCATTGTCATACATTTCATTTTTGCCGTCTTCTTCTTTTACTTTAATTATTCACTTTTATGTCATTTGTATTGATTTCTAAAGCATTTGCCATTTTTATTTTTGCCTCTACATTTTCTTTTTTCTTGTTTTATTCTATAATATTAAACCTGTTCTGCAGTATTAGCATATTTATCTCCCCTTTCCGACGATGTGGCGAATGGGTAACGAATGCAATTCACAATCCCGCATAATGCGTTCGAAACACAGCTGCGGCAAATTTGAAAGCATGCCACCTTGCGCTGCTTATCATACAATGGTATAAGTCCCGGTCGTTCAGAAAGCAGTGATAAACTACTGAACGTAAGTTTGCCAAAAAAATCATAAACAGCCAAGAATGCTGGGGTTGACTAGGGACATTTATAACGTCAGATGGTTGATCACAATAGACGTTAAGAGCATAATAGGCAAGCAAATAATGCATGTCATAAAATGAAGAGTATTTTATGCTATAAGTCACTATCATTGAATGTAGGGTAAATGGTGCTGAAATGCTATATAGAACATGTATATCAGTATAATAGTGAATCTTGGAATGCAAATGAACAAACTAGGAAGAATACTGGAAGCAACATAGATGTGGTTTCTGAGACGAGTGTTCCAAATACCTTGGATTACCGTCGTAACCAACAGCGATTGCCTGAAAGAGGCTAATAAAGCTAGAATATTATATACAACAATAAGAAAGAGACAAACACCATTCTTTGGTCATTTGGTGAGAAGTGAGACAATGGCGATATATACCTAGCCATTCCTCTTTAATGTGACCATTTCAGATATTGAAGACTTCTTTCTTTAAGAAGACTTTTGTTTCAAAAGTCTTAATCCTTAACCTACTTATCTAATTTATTCTTCGCTCACTAAAACTTTAACCCCAATATTATTTCTCCAACTCCCCTTAAACTAACTCCCTTTTAATTAATGAACTTTATTTCTACACCCTTCGAGTCCAATTTTCCACTTGTCTCTTATAGCCACTTGCTATGTTCTGTTATAGATGAGGCAATACTTCTTCTTCGTTTTCTGAGTCTACAAAGTTTCCAAAACAAAACATTTGTTCATAAGGGTATTTCATTTCATATGTTCATAAAAAAAAAGTTGGTATAAAGCTTTGAAACTTATTATGCATTAGTAACTTTTTTCATTCTCTCTCAACACAACACAGGAAGACAGAAAAGATGGGGTGCGCACCCAGTTTAAAAAGTATAAAGAAGTAGTCAAAAAGCAATCACATTTACCTCCCCTTTCAAACGCAAAAAATTTTACAAAATAAAGGTTTTTTTTTAAAAAATTTATCTTATGAACAATACTTCTGTTTGTTATAAAATAAGTCGAACTAAAAAATTTTTTTCTTTATATTCCATCTTAATATTTATACTGCCATCTACTGACCATATTCCACCTAGGTTATTTCAAACATGAAACCATAAAATAGTTCATTTCTTTTGAAATATTTTCAATTAATTAACGCTGTTTTATCACAGTCCTATATTTTACCCCCTCACATCCCATGACAAGCATTCTAACTTTGTATCAAACCTTTGTGCTGCTATCCACACCCCATTAATATCCATTCCCCATCAACCAGCTTCTTATATTTTCTAACTATCACAACCTTTTTTACACCCGCTATAGACGTTAGCCACGTTATTCTTTAATATAATTGGCATCCAATCCAAAAACCTTAAATCAATGCTGATTTAACGAAGCTCTTATTTCACCACCTAGAACCATATATTTTAAACCAGCTTTATACCCCCACCATCTAAACATGGATGTGGACTTAACCCCCCATATTCCAACCACTAATGCTGCTGGTGCAGCAGCCTTCTTACTATAAGGCCGAAATTTTTTAATACCACAAGGAAAAATGTCTCTTCCTTTGCCACATTTGTTTGTTTGTCTATTTTCTGAACAAAAGGTTTTAATTAAGGGGCCTGTTTTTTTAAATTTTTTTTCTAAACAAAACAATAATTATTGTGAACAAAATTTTTTAAAAATTTCCAACTTATTTGCAAACAAGGGTATTACTATTCAATACACAAGACAAATTTAGCTAAAAATCATGAGTCAACCAAAACAAATTCAAAACAGGATATCACACCCCCCACGTTTTAAAAACACATTTTATTTTCCCTCATATCAATTAAAGGTAATCAACCAATTCAAAGAAAGACATTATTCACTCCTAAATTCTATATATTACAGACAGTCACCAATCAAAAGGGCCATTATGGGCCCTATCACTCAAGACAACATTATAAACATTACCTAACATAAACCAAAACTCTCCTATACCTCACTCAAAATTTCCCTTTTTAATCTCGCGAAAACTTCAGCAATCCCCTAATGTCCATTTATTTGGGCATATCTCCTAAAACCTCTACTTGTCAATTTATGCCGACAGCAACAAAATACCGCCACTGAACTCATGTCTGTGACCTTCTAATCCCTCACTGCTTGCAATCAACGTTATTCTTTCTCAGTCCATATATTTCGGACCCCCAAAACCTCACGTTATTTAAATCTATGTTCGCTGGACCACAGCACTTCACACTGACAATGTTCGTTTCTCAGAACACACTTACTCCCCTTTACTATTGTACTACAGATATAAAAAAAAAAAAAACATGGCTTCAATTCACGTTTTTCTATTGTCTTCACGCTGTCTGGCGCAGCACGTTACCACTTCTACTTCTTCTACACACCCAATCTGTGTCGCTTTTTAAATTTTCCCTAACATTATGGCACTAACTCCCCCTGTTTTAAACTTGTCCCCATCTTCTGAACGTAAAAATGTTTATCCAAGGAAAAAATTTTT